>APFE030003048.1:251095-274366 GCA_000404065.3 Pinus taeda
CAGAGAGAGTAGACCACCTGAGAAATTTTGTAGCTATATGGCGATGGTTACCAGCATCCTTGACTCTGAGCCTTCTAGCTATGAGGAGGCAGCTAGCCAGCAGGTCTGGAGAGAGGCCATGCAGAGGAGTATTCTTCTATCATGAAGAATGATGTTTGGGAGGTGGTGCCGAGGCCTGAGGGCAAGTCCGTGGTTACTTCCAGATGGCTTTACAAGGTAAAGCATGCTGCAGATGGCAGCATTGAGAAATTCAAGGCGAGGTTTGTGGCTAGAGGGTTCTCCCAGGTAGAGGGAGTTGATTATGAGGAGACCTTCGCTCCCGTGGCTCGATATACTTCGATTCGCTCCATTATATCGATAGCAGAAGAGATGGGTTGGAAGATCCACCAGATGGATGTGAAGACCGCATTTCTCAATGGCTTCATACAGGAGGAGGTGTACATTGAGCAGCCACAGGGCTTTGAGGTGCATGGGAAGGAGTCCCATGTGTGCAGACTGAAAAAGGCCCTTTATGGCCTGAAGCAAGCTCCCAGAGCTTGGTACTCCAGGATAGATACATATTTGCAGGGGATGGGTTTCACAAAGAGTGAGGCAGATCCGAACCTTTACTATATTGTGATAGGTGAGGAGCCTCTCATTCTGGTGTTGTATGTGGATGACTTGATCATTACAGGTGCAGAGAGACTCATAGAGCACTGCAAGAGAGATCTTGCGCGGAGTTTGTGATGAAGGACTTCGGCTTGATGCATTACTTTTTAGGTTTGGAGGTGTGGCAGGAGGAGGGGCATTTCTTCCTGGGGCAAGGGAAGTATATTGTGGACATCCTTGGTAGATTTCACATGGAGGATTGTAAACCCATGTCGACACCGATGATTACCAACTGGAAGAAGCTTCATGCTTCGGATTCCGAGTTGGTGGATCCCACATTGTACAGGCAGCTGATTAGTTCCTTGATGTATTTGGTCAACACTAGACCAAATATTTGTTTTGCAGTCAACTCAATGAGTCAGTTTATGTGTGAGCCTAGGAAGGTTCACTGGGTGGCTGCAAAACACATTTTGCTGTACTTGCAGGGGACAGTGGATTATGGTTTGGACTACAGGCAGGGGGATGGAGTGAGGTTGGCAGGTTATATTGATTCTGATTGGGCAGGTTGTGCTTCTGATAGGAAGAGCACTTCAGGGTGCTGTTTTGGGTTGGATTCAGCAGTAGTGTCATGGTTCAGCGGGAAGCAGCAGTCAGTAGCATTGAGTTCAACTGAAACAGAGTATATGGCAGCGTATCTAGCTAGTTGTGAGGCCATCTGGCTTCACAAGATGTTGTTTGGCTTATTTGGTCAGCCATTGAGACCTTCAGTGATTTATTGTGATAATCAGAGTTGCATTAAACTCACGGAGAATCCAGTATTTCATGACAGGTCAAAGCATTTCGGGATCAAATATCATTTCATCAGAGACTATGTTCAGAAGGGAGCTATGAAGCTTGAGTATATTTCCACTGATGAGCAGGTTGCAGATATTCTTACCAAAGCCTTACCACGACACAAGCATGTCTACTACAGAGACAAGATGGGTGTGGTGAGGAACACTTTCCTCGGTAAGAGGGAGTGTTGAAATTTGGTACCAGAGGACAGGTGGTTCCCTAAGGCTTTGATCTTTGGCCTAGGGAAAAGTGTTCAAAAAGAATTTAATTTTTCTTCTAAAGTAACTTTATAATTTTTATAAAATTAAATCTAATTTAAAAGTGACTTTAAGTGATAAAGTTACTAAAGTCTAATTTTAAAGTGATTTTAATAAAGTTAATGTAAAATTAGAAAGGAAAATTAACTTTGGAAATAAATGACTAAGTGGGTCTTTATTAAAGTGGGGTGAGTTAAAAAATAAAAAGTGAGATTTAAATGAGCATTTAATCTCAGTCTTAGATCTCAATCTATTTCAGCCATTGGATTTAGAGGTTACCCAAAAGTCATTTAGGATTAGATTAAAGGAGGAAAATGAGGCAAAAGGTCATTCATTCTTTCATGAGTAGATTGAAAGAAGGAGTGCAAGAGAGCAAGGAAGATTTCTGGACAAGGAGGAGAATGAGACAGCAGCTTGGCACACATTCTAAGGCAGCAGTTGAACATATTTGTAGAGCTGATTCAGCACACAGTGAAAGGCTGATTTTGGCACGATTTCTAGAAATCCGTACAGCTAGTTTGCACATAAATCGAGGAGTGGTTTGCACAGAAATTGAGGAGCAGTTCGCTGTTTTTTTTGCACGCAAATCGAGGTATGTACAATGCATTTATTGCAGTCAGTACATCGCATTTAATGTAGGTCGTACATAGCATTTAATGCTGAAAGTGGGCACGAAAATCAAGGAGGCTGTACGACATTTATCGCTGTTCTGTTTGCTATAATTTTCAGTTTGCTGTGAGGCACGGGAAAAGAGATAAGTTGTAAATTTGCTTCTGATTTTTTGCTGAATATTTCTCACTATAAAAAGGCATTTTCAGAAATAAAGAAGAGCTCTCGAACCGGTTTTCCCCAAGAGTTGTAGGGGGTTTTTCCAGGGTCACATTGACCAAAAATCACTGTGCTCAAATGTGTTAAA
Source organism: Pinus taeda (assembly GCA_000404065.3). Taxonomy (NCBI): domain Eukaryota; kingdom Viridiplantae; phylum Streptophyta; class Pinopsida; order Pinales; family Pinaceae; genus Pinus; species Pinus taeda. Next base: position 253,691 of record APFE030003048.1, read on the forward strand.
TGACTGTTTGTACCTGCTGATTTTTTATTTCTGCATTTTTCAGCATTCTGTAAAATTTCCAGAATTTGTGTTTTCAGCGAAAATTTATTTTTCCAGTTGTTGAATGTATGGATATGGGAAAGGGAATTTAACTATATGGAAGAAATAAGGTGAAACTGAAAACCGGGGTGGGAAATGAGAAATTTCTACATAACCGAAAACAACCAGAGATAATTGACCTTGATTGCTACAAATTAGTAATCACACATGCTTAACTAAACTCTAACTCCAAATCAAATTTACTGAGTAAACTAGGTGACGCAAGTCATGTCACACAAGTTAATTACATCCAAGTTGTCTGTCGATGTGGAAATTCGATTTTTCTCAATTTAATCAAGGGAAAATCAAATTGAGAATTTCTTGTTGCATTTTTCAACAAAGCGGACCTAGGGCTAATGGAAGGAGTCGACAAAGGATCATCATATTTGTGAATAGAAAGGGTCACCAAGTCCATCGCAGGGTTTTGCATCAAAATCTCAATATCGCTCCCAACAAAATTGTGGGGGGAGGAGTCAAACAGAAGGACAATCGTGAATGAGTGGGTCAGAATGTTGATAGAGGGAGGGTCAGTGCCATGTTCTGTAACCTTATCCCGAGAGTGACTGGGTAAAGATATACCCCAAATCTGGGGTCATGGGAGGGCTCAGGGGAAGGTCCAATATGATGCCACAATGATTTACATAAATTTGGAATAGAAGAGGGTTCCAAAATGAGAGGGACATGCGAAACCAGAGAAGCTAGGAAAAACAGGGGGAGGGTCTGAATTCAAAGTTATGGGTCGAGCCAAAATTTCATCAAGTCCATAGGAGCCAATATCCAACTGAACATCCAAATCCATCAATGAGGAGGGGGAAGGAAGATGTGGGGGGATAAATATATGAACAAAAGGGAACTTCAGATACAGTAACATATGAAATACCTGGATGCAAACAATCCTCTTGTGGATTTGGTGACAAAATAAGCATTTGAAGGGAATTCCCCAAAATTCCACCCTTTGTCTGACCTTAATCGGGACCTATTCTAAATCAATCTTCATAGGGAGGCCACCAAAGAGGTTAACCTCCACCAACAACCAAGTAATTCGTTTTTCAACAGTGCACAGGCTTTTTGAATCCAGGAAGATAAAGCACCTAATGGCATTACCAATCTCCGTAATGGCACTACGGGTCCAAAATTCCAGCGACAAGCCAGAAAGTTTAACCCAAATGTATCGATTACGGGAAGTCTCTGATAAAGGGTTGAAGCCAACATACCAATGATACAATTTCAAGAAGCTGCGACCGCTCAACCAAGGGGACTTAAGCATGTGTTCCACGTCGTTCTGGTGAAGGAAATGAATAACAAACCATCCACTCATTAGAAGACTAACCTTGGGATTATACTGAAGGATATGATACCATTATTTCTTAACCCAGTCCTGCATATCACTCTTTGTGATATCTGAAAATGCCCGTTTACCCACCAAAGCACACTTTTGCAGAGTAACTCAATCCCTTAGAACATTGTGGCCAAAATTGAGCAATTTTGGCTTGAAGGAAGTCTTTACCGCTTTTGCAATCCCTCGTCTATGTCTCCGACCACGTATCTCCTGATGCTTCTACCCAGTGTTGTTGACATGCAAAACAAGAGGGTCTGAAGGCCCACCACGTAGCATACGATTGACATGTAAGGGAGGGGGGCTCAATGTCTGGTCATCAAGATGTAAGTTAGCATATGCCACGTCAATGACCATCGTGGCATGGATGAGTGCCTTGGGGTCAGGTGAGTCAGGCCCAACCAAGCCATCTCACCTAGAGGCAAGAAATCCTACAACGACAAGAAGGAATTCTAGTACTCGAGGGCCAAGATTTAATTCCAAATTTGTCCAAAATCCAAGGATAATAAATTCAAATCATATCTCACCTACCCGAAATGGCATAGAGGAATAGAAATAGCTGTTATACCTCCAGCGAAGTTGGAATTTGGATTTCTCTTTTTTTTCTCAATTAAGACTAATTCTATTAAGTAAAAATATTGTACAAGAGGATACATTCCAGTGAAGCAGGAAGCCGGCAACTGGAAATGATAGGACTATCAACCTCGGTTCCGGAGAAGGAGAGAAGCAAGCAAGGAGCTACAGCAAAGCACAAGAAGCTAAAGAAGCATTGAAAGCTACCCTGAAAGGGTAGAGGCTTCAACACGAAGCTTTTTCCCTTTCCTTTTTTTAACTTCAACCCAACCATTTTGGGGTGGATGGGCGATTACAACTTGAAGATTGGGATCCTCCACAGGGGAGCCCTCCTTTTCTGAATCCGAGGAGGAGGACAAATGAACACATTTATGAGCAATCGCTGAGTCGGAGGAAGGCGTCAGACCATCGGTGGAAGGGGCCACGAAATGAGGGGCTTGATTCAGTTCTTCATCGTTATCTTCATCTTCAGAGCTGGAGGAATCAGAATCCGCGGCTAGAGGAGGAGAGCAGGGAGCCCATCGTTTGGACTTGGGCTTGGAGACATTGGCCTTGTTCTTCTTTGCCGGGCGAGATGGGCATGTATTCTGCAAATGCCCATATTGGTGGCAATGGCGGCACCGAAAAGTTGTATTCTCGTAATCCAGTGTCTGGGTCCAGACAAAGTCGTTTATCTTGAGATTGATTTGTTCTGGAAGACCTTTACTCAGGTCTAACTCCACACATACTCTTGCATAGGAGTAGAGACCTTTGGATTCCCGCCAAAAATCTACGTGGATGAAGCTGCCCAAGGTGTCTCCTATAGCTCTGAAGACCCGAGTACTCCATAGGTGGGCAGGTAAGTTTGGAAGCCGAATCCATACCGGTGTCTTGGTAATGACTGCAGTGGCTGGATCAAAATCTGGGAACCAGGGAGTCAAAAATAGCCCTGCAGTTCCCATGAACCAAGGGCCCTCTTCCAAGGCCTTTTCATAGTGCTTATTGTTATCAAATAGAACAATGAAATAACCTTTCGAACAAAAGAGGATCTTACAATGATGTGTCCAGTGTGCATGGATCCATGCATAGAGGTCCTAAGATCGTGGCCATAATCCATTAAATCTGCAAATGATGGCTCTTTCTGCATAATCTTGAAGATGGGAGGCCAGCTCTTCATGTATGAGTTCCACAGAGGGAACTTCTTCAATCTTGTCAACCAAGAAGGCCTTAGATTTAAGGGCTTTCGGGGGTTTTTGGTTCTCAGAGTGAACTGCGTCCTTGTATGAGAAAGGCCGAGTAGAGGAAGTTTGTCCTGCTGCGCCTCCTCTCAAACGAAGGGTTGCCACCACCAAGCTGTTCCTGGAAATGCTGTAAGAAGAGAGGGGAAGAGGGTCTTCAAGTTGTTTACCTTGATAGAGAAGTCACAGAAGGCTTGACGGGATCCCCATTCTGCGCTCTAGATTCAGTTTGAGTTCCTGCACCAGATCTGAAGGGCTGACCCATTGCATGATGGTTCTGCCTAAAGGCTGAGAAATTTGGATATGAAAGGAGTCAGATAAGGGCCTTGACCCCATGCAGGTCTCTGGATCTGGCCAGAGCATGAGCTTTTCTGCCTTCTGGATGGCCAGATCTGGCAGATCTTTGTCACTGATCTCCACTGCGAATCTCCCCCAGGGCAGCTTTCTTACGCCCCTGAAATGGATTTCTTTGAGGGCTCGGGGTTCGTTCTCGTGACCTCCGCTCCCCCCTCTTGCTCTCCGCATGGTCTCCATAGCCATCGTTTTTCGTGGATCATTTTCAATGTTGCTGTATATGACGTTAGCGAATCCAAGAGAGCTCTTGGTGCTTACATCTCTGCAGATGCGAACAGAGAGGACGGGATCAATATGCTTGAATAGTGCATAAATCTGGTCATCAGTGACCCTGGGCTCCAGATCGCCCACATACAGAGACGCCGTTACGAATGGGTTGGGCAGATTGTTGCTGCCAATCCCAACATCCTGCTGCTGCTGTGAAACATCAGGGTTTTGGGGCTGGACTTGTATCTGTGCCCATCCCTCTCCATCCGAGTTAAGCCATTCTACTCCAGAGCTCACGACAAAGAGAACTGCGTGAGTGTCCGTGTCCGCGGCGCCTGCTATCTTGGGAAGGGCTTCTTGCAAATCTGCAGGGAGGAGAAAGACCTCGAAACCATCCGCAGTAGGGACGATCAGAAATCTGATGGCGGCCGAGGGCATGGAGGCGGCAAAACTAGGGTTCATCCTCGGAGCCGCGGAAATAATCTTATAATTTGGATTTCTCTTTACCCATTATACAATTTTTTTATTTTTTTTTGGGTTTTTATGTTCCTTGTCAAGAAATGTTATGTTTAAAATTGTCTTTCAAGAATAATGTCCTTACAATAAATTAACCCTTCACTAATAAATGCTTGATTATAAAATTACCCTTCAATAACATAATTATGTTAAAATTTTCACATATTTATTATAAGGAAAAAAAACAAAATGACCATAAGACACAAATAACTTATTAGATCTGGAATATTTGTTTGAAATTGCATAGAACAAGTACAATAAAATATTTGGAACTTGAAATCAAATGTTATTGCCACAGACATGCCATATCATTTGTATATATGAAATATGACTAAGGATATCTTATGGGACATATAAGATGACCATAGTAAAATTGTTGAATGTTGTCAATAAAAACTCAAAAGTAGATTAATTAATATGGTTTATGTTATGATTTACTTAATCTAATATATACTAATGGATCTAAAGATAAAGTACATTTTACTGTATATATTTTAGCATTCCTTTGGATAATGAGATATATGCTAATGTTAACTAGAATGAATGCATAGTATTTGAACCTTTTAAAAATTAAAGGACTAAAATTATAATAAATGGACATTGTAGATCTCTTAACATCATGTTATAGGATCATGTTATGATTTCCTCCACTATTACATTCTTAGAGAGCAAACACTTACAAGTATTAAATGTGGTAAAAACATGCTTTGATCAAATCCTTCCTTCTATTTATCACCAAATTGTAGTAAAATCAATATATATAAACAAAAAAAAACATTGCTTATTAAAGCAACATTGAATGAAATCATAACAAACTCACTCTAAAAGGGCTCCAAATCCTATCTAACTAGTTTATTTTTTGGACAAAAGAATTTCATTGAAAATTCAAAATAATTTACACCTTGGTGTATTATTTAGAGACTATGCCATTTAATCTAAGTTGTAGACATATCAACTAAAAATTAAATATATTTAAATTATAATACTTTGACAACAACAATTGTGGAGGTTTCAACCAAACAAGTTAAACATTTGAAACATGTTTATTTTTCTTATTGAAAGTATATAATCAATCCTAGGTAGAGTACTTTGATGGTTATCCATTGCATATCTTTCAACTTCATTGAAAAACAACAATTTATATTTTACCACCATAATATTTAGAATCCCCATAAAACTAAGTTGATGCAAATTAGGAGATAATTTCCGGCATTATCTAATATAAGGTTTGATACAAAATAGAAATATATGACACCCTAAAAGGGCAAAGAACATACATATCCATCTAATAAGAGAAATTTATTTGACAACACATAATTAGTTGATACATATACATACTATTCCAAATGATGGTTTATTCCAAAATCTAGTTACACCAAATTGATGTCACAACTTACAAGTTTCTAAATTCCATTGCTCCAATGATAATGTAAGCAAAGAAATGCCTCAAGTTGCGTGGAAAATATGCATTAAATCCAAAGAAAGATGGAGATTGGATATCTATGCAAAAGAATATATTCATATCTAAAATAATAAATAATTTTTTTTTTTTTTTTTATAATTGAATTTATCTTCCTTTCAAATATTTTGATAAGAGATTTTTTCAATTTGATTTTTCTGGCCGCTTGGTATATCTCCAGTTAATATGTATCTAAGTTAGTTTAATTATTAATTATAATTATAATTATTAACTTTATTTATTTTTCTAATTTTATCTTGAGTGAGTCAAATGTCATAAAAGAAATTACAATATCTCTACCATATTGAAGAACACTTTGCTCACAAATATTATATTATAGAAAAGAAGGAAATCCTCGGTGTCTTAACATATATATTGTAACAAAAAATAGTATTTACATCAAAACAAATTTATTAAAAGAAAAATTCATTACTCAAATACAATATTCAAAAAATATCCAATTTACTCCAGTATGTTCTTTTATTGATTATTTAATTTAAGGAAGTCTATCTAAATATGTTAGAATGATTATTATTACTAATTATATTATTTCTTATCTATGAAATGCCTTTTTAATGATTTTTTCTTCTTAATTTTAGTTAAAATGTGGAAAATATTTTTAATTTTTAAAGTGGCAAATCTATTTATGCATTCGAAAATTATTTTAAATAACAAAAAATGACTTCTTTTTTATGATTTTTTCTACTTAATTTTAATTAAAATATGGAAAAGATTTTTAATTTTTAAAGTGCTAAATCCATTTATGCATTCAAATATTATTTTAAATAACAAAAAATCACAATGTTACTTGAAATTGTATGACATGGTGAAAAGGACATTTCATATATAAATTAAAAGTGCACCTTTCTTATCTATAATGTAAAAGAATAAATTCTCTATAATAAATTCAATTAAATCATAATTATTTTTTAATATAAATATTAAACTTTTTCAAATAATAACAAATAAAACTTTATAATACTTATTAAAAAATACTAATTCTCATCCTTATTTATATAAATTTTTAATTTAAAGATATTCCAAATTGAAATTGTGCTCCAAATCTTGCTTAACGAACATGAAAAACTTGCTTCAAATACATCTCCACACACTAAATTATTCATTACTAATTGGTATCCCAACTTCCAAACAAATTTCATTAGTCTTAAACCCAAATAACCTAATTTACCAAACAAAAAAATATCAATTCAACAACATATCCCATTAACGAGCATGAAAAACTTGCTTCAAATACATCTACACACACTAAATTATTCATTACTAATTGGTATCCCAACATCCAAACAAATTTCATTAGTCTTAAACCCAAATAACCTAATTCACCAAACAAAAAAATATCAATTCAACAACATATCCCATTGAATTTTTTTTTTTCAATGAATTGCTCAAGTGGACTGTTTACATGGGTCATTGTAAAGTTGTATTTATCCGGTGAATATATCTATAGTGTGTAAGTCTTTAGTTTGGGCACGACAATTTTTTTTACTTACTGTAATTAATCACAAGGATGTTAGCTTCGAACATATTCAAAATTTCATTGCCACGCGCTTAATTTGAAGCATGGTGTGGATGTAAAATTATTCGCACATAAGCATAAGCATTATTGAGAGTTTTTAAACCTTGGTCTGCTATAACATCAATCCATAATAATGTTTATTTAGGGCTACAATACATTAAAAATATAATATAATATATATATATATTTATTTTTTCATTTTCTACCTTGTCCATGTTATTTTCAACAAATATCAAATCTGGATTGTAGATGGACATTACATCTGAGTTCTCATTTTCTTATTTTTCTACTTCTTCCTGGCTGCTACTAAAATCTACACACCAGTAAACATTTGCGAGATTTACAAAATCATCATTATTTGGGTTCTTTTCATATTCCTTTTTGTTGAGAGTTTTCCCCCTTTCTCCATCTCTGTCTTCCTCTGCCATATCATTATGCTTTATAAACAAATCTACATTTGTTTCTGCATCACAATCTTTGTACTTAGTTTCATCTGATCATTTTTGGTTATTCTTCCACTAAGCAATTTATCTATAATTTTCTTGGGACGCAACATTTGACACCAACTTTCATCTCAAAGGTGTTCATCATCATAATTAACTTTAAATTCTTCAATATCTACTTCCCATTCTCCATATTCATCTTTATTGGTTTCCCTTGATGGATCTAGCTTTGTCCCTTCATTCTCTCCTTCAACAACCTTCTCTATAAAAGAATTGGTAGCTCTGCTTTAAACACAAGCTCCCTTTGATGTATTAATATATTGCAATGTGGTTCTTCACTTTTTACTATACTTCATCTCTAGAGTATCCCAAAACACTTTTACGATGTTTACTTGACCAAATTCATATAAAATACTTTAAAAAATGTTGTCATAAGTTGTTGTCACAATAAGAAATAATGATAATGCATCTTTTCTCTTATCATGGGGATCAACTAATTCTTTTTGAACAAAGTGCAATACATGATATGAAGAAAATAACTCTTCCATTTTATTTTCTCAAAGTTCATAATTCACACCTATGAAATATGGCAAACTATGCATTAATTTGTTCAATTCTTCATCTAGATATTCTATTATTGTGTTTCATTTTCTCTTCATCTTCATTGATCTATTCTAGATATGAATTTTGATTCTTGTCTTCATTAGATATGGGTTCCTTGGTTATAGCCATAAACACTTAATATTTTTCTGCAAAATATGTTGCCTCTTCCCTTTCATTATTTCTCCTAATTTGTTTAAGTTCTCTTCAAAACTGTTTAAGCCTCATGAATTTTGTGCATTCCCCCTCTATCTTCAATTTCTCTCCACGATCAGCTACCAATTCATGCCAATCAACAATGGAAACAAAATCCTTTCGTGACTTCTTTTAAACAATCTTTAATGTGACTCACGATTTGAGTTAAACAAATAAAGTTCCTCACGATCTTTAATCTTTAATCCCTCTTGTAAATAAATTGCCATGAATTTTAACTCATGTAAATAATATATGGAAATTATGTTCCAATGGTTTTCTTTGATTAAATCACATCCTTAGTTTTTAGTGGGTTATCTTAAACCATTGCAATTCAAAGATGATTCATAATTTGCATGAATTCAAGTGGTTTCAAAAAATTCCAATAAACCATGGTTTCAAGTAGTTTTCAATAATTTGCACAGTTTCAAGTGGTTTTCAATCATTTGTACTGCTTCAAGTGATTTTCTTTAGTTGTTGCTACATCTCACTTTGTAACTACATGGTATTATTTTCAATGTTTATTTTATCTTAATTTTATTGTTTCATTTTCCATTTGTTTTTGGTTTTCAATCATACTTTTTAATACATACAATATGGAGCAAGTAATATGAGAAGTGAGACAATTTGAATTACTTGTCTTTTCATGAAATTCTTGTTCTCTCAATGTCTAACGACTTTTTCTCATCCTTTCTTTAGCTTTCTTTCGTATTTTCTCTTGGATGAAAATTTCTTTCTTTTTCTAGATCCAAATCTCCAATTTCCCATGTTTGTTGTGAATCTGTGTAATTTCCACACTCTATTATTTTTTTATGAAAGAACATTTGTTGTTTTTTTTGCACAATCAAATTTATAAACTAAACAATTTGTTGACAACAAAGGCTCGATTTAACCCTTTTGTCGTATGATCCACCATCAATACATTAATAAGAAGTTGGTAAGGTTGCTGACGGGTTGGATTTTTAATGGCTCAATTGAGCCTTTGAGCTCTCGAGCCGCTAGTTAACCACGAATGCCGCCCGATCGAGGGTTTCTTTAACGCTCAATAGAGAAATTTGAATTTTGAATTTAAGCGCTCGATTGAGCTCTTGAAGTCCTAAAAATTGCAATTTCGACACCTCTTCTGCAGATTTCTCTACAACCCCATTTTGTACCCTATCGGACTTCAGGCAGAAAATGTCCTCAAGTGGCGAAGTTGATCACATTGGATTCGTGAAAGAATCCTCTATCCAATGGCATATGAATTTGACACTTTCAAATTCATATGATATTTTTTGTCTAATTCCTTTTAAACATAACACTTGAAATTTTTCTGGACAGTTTCACAGGGGTTGAATAAAAAATCAATAACATAAAATACACACAACGAAAAAATTTCAAAAAATACTACCATCTTCTTTTACAAGTCATGTTCAAAAGGGTACTCTTGGTTTTTCATTTTATTTAAAGAATTAAAAAAAATCTTATGTGAACACATCTGTCTCCAAAATGCAATTGAAATATTACTTCACCAACTTCGAATATATTATATATATATATATATATATATATAATATATATATTATATATTATAATTTTGCATAAAAAGATAAATTTTAATATGAAAAAACTTATTTATCTTTGTGTAGATCATGCTCATATATATATATTTTAAAAATTATACTTTGTAGACTAAATTATGCTACATGAACACACACATATCTCTTAAGTTTTGTGAAAAATTGCAAGGACATATATTGCATTTAATGGAAAATTGAGAGATTATACGACACTAATTTTTTTTGTTGCAAAAATATCATTAGGAAAACAACATAATTCTCCATATATTATATTTTTACTCCAAATCAAAATTCATAATTCTTATATGAATTTTGAAGAGTGCAATTCCATAAAAGAGGGAAAACTTGAAATTTTATAGCGACATTTGGCCCAAGTGTAACCCTCTTCATGCTTTCACCCAGGTAAGGAAGATGATATTAATAAAAGATTGCAACAACATATATAATTGTTATATATAGATTTAGTATATAAGTTCCATTATGCAAGAGAAAATTATGGAATATGGAAAACCATAAGCAATTGTACTCTTTAGCATTTAAATTTAAGGTATGTTACCATCACCGAGGAACATAAAATAGATTCAAAACCAGTTCATAACAAATAAACTCAAGATTAAAGGAAAGATTCCCTATCATATCCTCTTGATTGAAAACAGTCTTTCCCTACTTAAAATCCTAAATGTGACTGGGTATCTCATGTATAAGAAAATGTTAAAGAACATGGAGGCTAGGAGGTTCTTGTAACTCTAGAAATAAAAATCTACCTTTATGGGATGGCATGAATATTTCCACTTGTGGGTAAACCATTGGTGGATTAAGAGGAGATTATTTTGTATAATATTAATAATATTATTATTTTAAAATTTAAGGAGAAATTTTGGGGCGATAAAAACTCAAAGGAAAAAAAGAAAATAAGATAATATAAGGAGGCGATCAATGTAAATATGGAAAATAAAAAATATATCTATGTCTTGACTACTATTAAGAATGAAATGAACATTGCTAAAAGAAGAACAAACTTTCATGACTTCATAGTGAAATTAGATGTTGGTCAATTCCCAAAATACCATGGGACCAAAGAGCTTGCCACCTTTGTGACAATATGAAGGTTGAAAATGACAATTACTTTCTCTTAGATTATCCACTTATACTCACATTCTATCTAATTTTCAAATTATTTGTGATACTACCAATTTCTTAACTTTTTAAGTGAACTAAACTATAGTCACTTTGAAATGTTTCTTTGAATGTTTTTTTAAAGTAGAAAAAAATGTTTAAAGAATTCCTAGTAATTTCTTACTTTCTTAAAATCCAATAAAATATTAATCATATTCATCATCAACAATAATATACCTAAATACTTATTTTTAATTTAATTTATATTATTATATTACTCTTAATTATTCTAACTATAATACCTCTCATTAATTTTAAAAAAATGATTTATAAATTTATTTTCATAATATTTTATTTAGAATTTTGCGAAATCTTTATTTTTCTATGATTTAAAAATTGATTAAATATATTTAACTGAAAATATACGTATTTGTTAAATATAATTACATAAAAAATGGAAAATAAAAAAATCTTCTTTCAATTTTCACAAACTATTGGATTAAGATTAGAAATGAAACTACGTATTGTTTGATAACATTAATTTAACTCAAATTTAATTAAATTAATTTTGACTTCATTATTTTTTATTAATTCAATATTTTTTATATGATTATGATTTTTTATTTTTATTTTTAAATATATTTTTAAATATATAAAAAATATAATTTTTTAAAATATGTCTATTATATAATTAAAATTTATAACTTAAATAATTTTCTATCAAAACCTAACTTAGACCAACTCAATTTAAAAATTTTATTTTTATAAAAACCAAAATATGGAAAAAATAAATTATATGTTTGTTTATCATTTAAAATATAATATATTATATAACATTATAAACAAAGCTTATAATATAGTATAATATAATATCCATTTTTAAGGTCATAGCCAAGCCATACACCAAATTGGTGTATGAGACCCCCTTGTTTGTGGGACAAGGGACTCACTTTCGTATAATATAATATAATATCCATTTTAAGGTCACAGCCAAGCCATACACCAAATTGGTGTATGAGACCCCCTTGTTCACCAAATTGGTGTATGAGACCCCCTTGTTTGTGGGACAAGGGAGCAGCGATTTGACTGCTAAGTCTACGAAGGCATACATACTCTACCCCCCTCTGGTTTTGAATCTGTGACCTCTTAGGAGGAAACACATGCTCTTAACCATTAGGCCCACTCAAGCTGTATTAAAGCCCACACCATTAGAAATCCATAACCAAAATTCTAATAATCGGACTAACCACTTAAGAATTTGCAATAAAAAAAACATAAAAAGTCAAGATAGATATTATATAACTTTAGCAATCCCTAGCCAATAAACGACACCCATGGGAACTGATTTTAACCTATATTATTAATTTATTTACAAATTTGTAATTTATAAATCTTTTTATTCTCCTAAAATGTTAACATTAAATAGAAAGATAATATTTTTATAAATATTATTTTTAAATATGAAAGTCCTTTTTTTTAATTATTACCTTTAAAGCTGGCGAGTGTAAAATTATTTCCTGCCTATCAAAAGGAACAGTTACTGGGTTTAGTCATTTTTTGTTATTGGGTCGTAGTTATTCTTCTCCAAATTAAAAAGACACATTTTTTTTTAAAATGTGTAACAAAGGTGTCTTATCAATTTCTTTTTATTAGAACGGAAATAAAGCATGAGGTTAGAATAAATAACTTTTTTTATTAGAATGGAAATAAAGCACGAGATTAGAATAAATATTTTTTTTATTAGAATAAAGAAAAATGAGGAAATAGAATATAAATAAAGAATAAAGAAAATAAATAGATTAGAGAAAATATAAATTACAATAGAAATTATTTAATATTTTTATTATATTTAAAAATTAAAATATATTTATATATAATTTGAAATAATAATAATAATTAATATTTTTAAGGTTCAGAATGAAGAGTAAAATGTTAACAAGCAAAAGAAATAAAAGTAAGTAGGATAGAATTGCACAAATAATTATTTCAAATATGATTTTTATTAATCTCTTAAATGCTTTTTGTAAAAGGATATATATATATATATATTGAATCACCAGGATATGCTATCTAAGTTTTATAATTTTAAATGAGTAAGGTTGTTTCAGTGTAATTTTAAATGAGTAAGAGTGTTCGGACACTGTTACATTTATTCTATTCATCAGTTGCTGGAGACATACAAACAGAGGGTGTGCACACTGTTACATTCATTATATTCATTAGTTGTTGGAGACATACAAACATAGTGTGTGCATAGTGTTACATTCATTCTATTCATCAGCTACTGAAGACATACAAGCTTGTTTTTATTGAATAATGTTATCGTTTTTGTTAAATAATGTTATTTTTGTTGAGAAATAAGGGTAAATTAAAGTCGGAAAAGCGCTGAAGCACTCCCAAACCCTGAGAAAAAACCCTAGCCGTATCGCTCCATGACCACCTCAGGGGGGGGGGGGTTTGGCCCCCCCAGCCTTCGGCCCCTTTGTCTTCGGCAGTTTTCCCTCTACGCCCTCCAACACCCCATCCAGCTCCCGATCCAAGGTCAATAGAAAAGCCTCGGCTGCAAACCATAACCATAGAGCCATCGGATCTGCGTCTGCGGGGAACATTCCCAGTCAACACAGGGCGACAGGTCCGTCCCCTTGCAAACCGCTATCGAAGGAAACACCCTCATTGATCATCAAAGATCCTTGGATCGACGAATACAGAGATCACATGAGTAAACATGCCCTAATATGCCAATTCATGAGAGTTCGACTCAATGAAAAGGCTCTTTACTAGTGGATAAACCAGAAATGGAAGCCCAAAGGGAACTATGAACTTTAGCTGGGGTCAAGAAGTTTTTTCACCGTCATCTTCACTCACAGGGATGACAGAGACCGCATTTTCGAAGGAGGCCCATACTTTAACAACTTGGCAGGACTCTACATGACGTACTGGAGACCCAACTTTGCTCCAGAACAGGAAGATTTCAAAAAAGTTCCAGTATGGCTCAGAATCTACTCCCTACCTATTGACTACTGGAACAAGCGCATCTTGGAAGCCATTGGGAATCAGCTAGGCGTCTTCGTCAAAACCTCAGATCTCACATCTCAAGGTAAATACACTACCTACACTAGAATATGCATTTACACGGATGTTTCAAGACCCCTCCCAGGTCATATTGATCTGATCCACAAAGGAATTCATTGGAAGCAATCCATCGACTATGAAAACATCCCATTCAGATGCCGGAAATGCCGACAGCATGGACATCTTAGTCATGGATGCCCCCTTAATCAACCCCCACCACAAACCCAAGAGGACAAGGTGGATAACCCACCCCCAAATTTCATCCCTGTATCAAGGAAGAATAAAAGGTAGAAGGGAAAAAATCCTCTGAAACCCTCCACTAACCCGACCCCCACCCAGCAGAATAGCTTTGAAGCACTGGGCAACCTTGATCCAAACGAGAACCCTCTGGAATCCCCTGCCCCCATTGCTCAAGATCTACCCATGAATGCTCAGTTATCCAACCCATCAAACATTGCCATCCTGAACCCTGACTCGCACCAAGCCCAGCCACAGCAACAAAACCCACAACCCAATCCCATCCAAAACGATACAAACCTCGTCTTAAGGCAAACCCCTCCCTGCACAAAAACCCACTCAAACTAGCCATCCTCAACCACTCCCACCAATCCACTGGAAGAGATCCTAGGTGACCTAGATCTCCAAAAGGTCAATGAGCTATGGTCCAAACTGGGAGTGGACGCCATTCCCCAGGAACATTTGGAGAAAATCGAAATGGCATACCTGCAGTTAGAATATCTCAACCAAAATGCAGCGAAAAAGCAATGGGGAAACAACAGCCAAACGGGCATTCAAGCCAACCTGGATCTAGACCAATACAAGCCGAAAGGTCCGGGAAGAAAGAGAGGGAGAAAATTGACAAAACAACAAATACAAGAACTCGACAGGCGCCTAATCAATGAAGGAAAAATTAGGGCTTTGGTCCTATCCACTCCAAAGGTTACTCAATGAAGATCACAACCTGGAACATCAGATGGCTAAATGGAACCTCCAAAAGACGAATCCTAAAAAATTGTCTTTTCTTGCAATCCCTTGACCTTATTCTTCTTCAAGAATCCAAATGCTCCTCCAACAGCATAGAGACGCTTAAGAAACTCTTTGCAAAAGGCTATCATTGCATAAGCACAAAAGCCATTGGGCAAGCAGGATGGCTTCTCATGTTTTGGAATAAAAGCAAGTTCTTTATGCAATGCTCTGTCCACTGAGCATTTGTTATCAGTCATCTTCAACATGCCAGAATCAAAGCACATGATATGCATCACCAATGTGTATGGGCCTCAACGAGTCTAGGAAAAATTCAAGATGCTAGAAGACCTGGACAAGGTTCGACAACACCACGGGGACAATCACTGGATCTTAGGTGGTGACTTCAACATGATCACCACCCTAGAGGAAAATAAAGGAGGCTTAAGAAGACTGGATAAAGACGCGAAAGCATTCAACACCTTCATAGCTGCATCTAAACTCATTGATGTTCCCATAGTCAATGGTCTGTATACTTGGAACAATAAGGAAGGGGGGAATAGGCAAGTTGCGTCGAGGCTCGACAGGTTCCTTATCTCGGAATCCATCATGCTCCAAAATCTAGATATGGAGGCCAACATTCTGCCTATTGGGGGATCTGATCACTGGCCAGTGTAGATGCACTTCACCAATATGGACAAGCCTCAAAATAGACCTTTCAGATTCGAAGGTTTTTGGATAGATCATCCAACCTTCATGCAAAATATATAGAGCTGGTGGACCCAAACCACAATAGAGAGTGATAATATCATGTACATCTTCCAGCAAAAGCTCAAGATCATCAAAGCCAATATCAAACGTTGGAACAAGAACAACTTTGGAAACATTTTTTAAGCCAAAAGAGAGCTCGAGGAAAAAATGGCGGGCCTCCAAAAAAAAATGATCAAGGAAGGGGCCAATGATGAAAGGTTGGCTCAGGAATCAAACCTACAAAAGCAATGGGAAGAAAGGCTAAGACAAGAAGAGCTGCTCTGGAAACAAAAATCAAGGGTGCAATGGTTAAAACGTGGAGAACGCAACACAAGCTTCTTCCATAAGTCAACCATTCAGCATAGAGCCAACAATCGTATTCAATCCCTCAAAAAATTTGATGGAGCAAAAGTTTATACCAGGGAGCAAATAGGATTTGAACTTAAATCATACTTCAATTCAATTCTCACTGATCCCATTCATGATAGAACCCAAGCCATCAATAAAGTCATCGGTGCTATCCCCCCTTAGTTACGAAGGAGAAAAACTCCCTTCTCTTAAGAAATTTCACTGAGCAGGAAATTGAAGAGGTCGTCTTCACCATGGCCACTGACAAAGCCCCCAGACCAGATGGCTTTACAATTGAATTCTTTAAAGCTTGCTAGCCCATTATCAAAGCCGACCTTTTCAATCTTATTAAGAACTTTCACAGAACCAAGAGAGTGCTACCTGCCATCAATGCCACCTTCCTCACCCTAATTCCAAAATCTGATCAAGCTGACTCACCCGACAAGTTCTGGCCCATAGCCCTATGCAATGTCATTTATAAAATCCTTTCCAAACTGATGGCTAACAGAATTAAACACATCCTCCCCTCAATCATATCTCCAGAGCAATCAGGATATGTTGAAGGCAGACAGATAACTGATAGCATAATACTCACTCAGGAAGTTCTGCATTCTATCAAATCACAAAGGATTCCAGGTATGCTCATTCAGCTTGACCTCTCAAAGGCCTTTGATAAAATTAGCTGGATCTACATCAGAGCAATCCTCCAAGCTTTCGACTTCAGTCAGATTTGGATAAATTGGATAATGGAAATGGTCTCAGGAGCATTCTTTTCAATCTTGCTGAACAGAGGGCCCCTACAACCCTTCCTTCCGTCCAGAGGTATAATACAAGGAGATCCCCTATCGCCTTTTCTCTTTGTTATCATGGTAGAGGGTCTGGGAAGATCTCTATCCCAAGCAAACCAGACGAATCAACTCAAAGGCATCAAAGCTACACATCATGGCCCCACAGTGATGGGTCAACAATTTGTAGAGTGATACAATGCTCATGAGATCCCCCACAGTGAAGGAAGCTCGAACCTTCAGCAATGTGCTAAGGACCTTCAAGAAGGCCTCAGGTATGGAAATCAATCTCACAAAATCCAAACTGTTTTTCTTCAATACTTCTATTCCTGTGCAGAGAAATCTTAGCAGAATTCTTAATATTCAGAAGAACTCCCTTCTAACCAAATACCTTAGCATTCAACTCTCGGAATATGCCCCCAAATCTGCAATCTGGGAAGACCTCCTTAACAAGAAGAAGGCTAGGTTAAGTAGCTAGACTCACAAAGCCCTAAGCATGGCCAACAGACTGGTTTTGGTCAAATCAGTTCTTCAAACAATGCCGGCCTATATGCTCTCGGCCCTAGCAGCACCTAAAGCAATTTATAAATCCATTCAAAACATCCAGCAGTCCTTCCTCTGGAATGGAGTTTCAAAGAAATCCAAATGGGCCCTCCTCAAGTGGACAAACATTTGTAAACCAAAATTGGCGGGAGGACTGGGCCTAAGAGATCCTGAAATCCTAAGCAAGGTTGTAGCAGCAAAAATCTGGTGGAGATGGATGGGAAATCCTAATTCCCTCTGGGGCACCTTGTGGAAAGCGAAGTACACGAATCAAGTCCGGGACAAAGACCTTATCAGACTCACTGGTAACACTCAAGGATCCCCCCTCTGGAACAAAGCATGGGAAAACCAACATATTGTTCAGAGGCACAACTTTTGGGAAGTGCACCACGGCAACACCACCCTCTTCTGGGAGGATGCCTAGCAGCAACTCCCCCCCCTAGACCACCCAGATTGGACTACTCTTAAAAGGGACATGCACAAAGTAAGGTTGGTGACTGTAGCAGATTACTGGCAACCTAGGACACTGGCTACTACATGGCAAAAATGGCTATCAAAAGAGCAATGGTTAACCCAAGACCACAATGAGAATATAGACCCTCTTTTACAAGAACTAGACCAGTGCAGAATCCTCACATCAAATAGAGAGGATATCCTTTGGTGGGGAATAATCCTAAAGGAACCTTCAGCCTCAAAGAAGCCTACAAAATCATGGCTGCCTCTCCTGACTCGCAACTGGACCCCAAATGGCACGCTTTATGGAACAGAGGAACCTGGCCCAAAATCACCCTGTTCTCCTAGCTGGTCTTGCATAACAGAGCACTCACATGGGACAATCTTCAGAGACGGGGTTTCATCGGGCCTTCCCGCTGCATCCTCTGTGAGAATGATCATGAAACTCTCAATCATATTCTCAACACCTGCCCCACTGCTTGCTCTCTTTGGGATGACATGGCCATCGTCTTTAGACAATCCGACAGAAATAGGAACTCTATCTGTTATACATTGAGCAACTGGAGATCCTCCATATCCTCTAACAATCTGGTCAACAGAGCATGGAATCTTATTCTGAGAGCCATAGCTTGGATCATGTGGAAAGAGTGCAATGCAAGAATCTTCAAGAATTTGGCGATGGTAGTAGAAATGTTAAAAGGAAAGATGCGACAGCTAATCACAGAATCGATCCATGCCATGGATATATTGCAGCAAGAGGGAAACACGTGTCCGAATGACTAAAGGATAATCCAGATCCTAAATCTCAAAGCCAAGACCACTCCCACAGGAAGGAACCAGGCCTCCGCTACGACGACACAGGATAAATGGTGTCTGCGTCCATTTCAAACATTCAAATTGAATTTCGACGGGGCGTCAAAGCAAAACCCGGGAAAAGCCGGTTACGATGGAGCAGTCAGGGATCATGCCGGTAACATCCATCTTATCTACCATGGAAATATTGGCATGAATACCAATAATGCTGTAGAGCTAATCGCTCTCATCAAATGCATCACCCTGGCTAATCGCTACAGACTTCTACCTCTGGTGGTGGAAGGAGATTCGAAGATTGTCATCAAGATGACAAGAAAACTCCAAAATGGCACTCAGTTGGACAAGCTAACCCCCAGATGGAGGCTCTCGGCAATCCTGAAGGACCTACAAGGCCACCTTAGCAACATTCAAGGTGTCACCTTTCAAGTGGTTTGAAGAACAACAAATAAGTTGGCTGGCGCCATGGCCAACACTAGCGTTCAATCCAATCTTGAAGATTATCATATCCTTTGGCAAGCCCTGGAGGAGGGGGAACTCAAAGCGAAGTGCAATACCATAAATAATACGGACCATCGAGCCCTATAAACATGCATAGCATGACGGTCACGGTTTTTCCTTTGATTCTTCTATGTATGCATCTATATCAATAATTCTAGAGGTTGTAAGTGTTCTATTAAAAAAAAAAAACAGAGACAGAATATTTGATGGGTCCTCAGACCTGACCCGCATAGCTTTATAAAGGAAAACATAGGGAAGTCCCCTCGACTCCCACTCTGCATTATGTATTCTACTTTATTCTACTAATATAAAGTCCCGTTGAACCTTTACCAAAAAAAAAGAAGAAGGGTAAATTAAAGTCATTATAGCCAATATCACTTGTTAAATAGATCACAAGATCCAATTAGAGAAGCACTTCTATATGAATAACAAACCCACTGATTTAGAAACTAATTTCAATGCCACTGTAACCTCAAATCTGACCCCTGCAATTCAATATCAGACTACTATAATAGCAAAGAATATCCTTTCAAAGTTGTTACAAAAACTAAAAGGAATAGCTCTCCCTGATAACTCATATTTTTACCAACTAGGAATAAAATGAATGCCAAGAACAATCATTTGAGGACACAAAAAAATAGTTGGGTTGAAGAAATTGTGTTATGTCAAAGTTGTTACAAAAATAAAAAGGAATATCTCTTCCTGATAACTCATATTTTTACCAACTAGGAATAGAATGAATGCCAAGAACAATCATTTGAGGACACAGAAAAATAGTTGGGTTGAAGAAATTGTGTTATGTCAAAGCTGTTACAAAAATAAAAAGGAAAAGTTCTTCCTAATAAATCATAAAAATCATATAAGAATTAATAAATGTCAGGCTAGGCAGTAACTCCATTAAGCAAAAACTGATTCGTATTATTCATTCAATCAGGTAGGTCTGTTATATACATGAGGGAGAGACTGTTCAGTTCATCTCCCGATGACTGTTCACATTCCTCATTTATTTATTTACATATATTTACCCAATCACAAGGATTAGGTGTCAACATTCCCCCCTTAATCTGAAGGGATGTTGGTGAGTCCAAGCATCGTTCTCAATCCTTCAAGCTTTTCTCTTCCAAGCACTTTGGTGAAGATGTCTGCAATTTGTTCATTTGTGGAACAATGACGGAGATGGATTGTTTTGGCCTCAACATGATGTCAAATCAGATGATATTTAGTATTGATGTGCTTCGTTCGATCATGGAACTTTGGGTTCTTG
>APFE030003065.1:1280-14278 GCA_000404065.3 Pinus taeda
AATATTTCAATAAAATATAGAAAATACATATCTAAATTAAAATATACGAGAACATTGTGCTGAACCCAAAAATCTGCATCATCATTAAGAATTAGCTGCAACCTCAACAATCATGCATCAGAATGTATATGCTACTTTACTGAACCCAACCTGTGCATATACGCTACTTCCTTTAATCAAACTTGCATATACCTTCAAAACTATTGAAACATATAACTTTGAATCAAGTATGTACCAACTAGCAATATACTGAACATCCATTGTCAATTTACAGAGCCTTACACAGGCAGTAGCAAAGATCACCCTTCTCACTTATACAATCAATCAATTAGATATCAAACTCCTTATGCATTCAGTTTTACATTCAGATCTAAGAAGAATTCATTCACAGAAAATAATAAAACAACGATACTAATCAAATAGATTAGTCATATCTGAACAACATACTTTTTCTTTTGCATATGCTACTTGGAAGAGCCAAACCGATGAGTATACGCAACTTCACCAAAGAGAACCAGCGTACATATATGCAAATATTAACTCATAACTTCGCTACTATTCTGGACTTCAGACAAACCCATATCATGAGCTTCAAAGAATAAAACAAGTGCACACAATTAGGTCTGGCCCAACCAATATCAGATCATTCAATGATAAGTCATTTCAGATCTCATGATCCTGATCCAACATTGAATTCAAGTTACACAAAATAATTCAGGTCAAATCACCAAGATAGTCCCTGCAACATAAAATATACTTCAAATAGAAGTATTCCTTTGAAACCCTTTTCACTTGCACGCCATGGCCTTATGATCTTCTCCTCCTTATATAGTTTTACGACTTTCTCAATACCTCAGACCAAAACCACTTAGGACCTTTGGTATTCTTGGACGAGATCAAATAATCATTACTCCGCTCAATATTGTGGGCTAATACGATGGTATTGACCCTTGGTATTCTATACTCTTGAAATTCCTTGATTTCCCAACATGTACGTGCTTTTCCTCTTGTGGGAGTGCATGTATACGTATACGCACTTTTTGTTCTGTGGACCTATGTGTATACGTTGTTTTGACTAAGTGGACCTATGTATACATATTAAAATTCTTTTCACCATCCTTTACCTTCAACTTCTTCTTTCTGATTAGTAGACTTTATTTCCATCTTCCTGTTCTTTTGGGCCAATTCCCTGTTACATCTTAAATGATTTGTTACACTATGGGTTGCCTTTCATCAAAACTAAATTGAACTGTGAGTGAGTTTCCATCAAGGACAACACTTGTATCATAATGCCAACACCTTATTCCTGAGTAATTCTCAAGTAGCTAATTATAGTTAGATTTGTGTTATTACATGTTGAATTACAAAATTGTTGAATGTTGTTATGAAGACGAACTAGAGTATATGGGGAATTAAAGTATAAATTGTGAATGAGATAAATCATACACGCATAGTTAGAGTATTTCTTTTAGATAATATAACCTAATTTTTTAAAGTTATGTGCTACAGTTGAATTTGATAATTAGAAATAATCCTATTAGACATATCATCAAACAATGATACATGTATAGAATTTTATGTTAAATTATATAGTATATCTAAACATTTACTATTGGGAAATTGTATGTTCTTAATATATATATATATTATTATATATATATATACTATTTATAATATATATATTAGAGAGTATACCTCACAAAATATCATTGGAAAGTATATTCATTGAAATAATATCCAATTAATCATTATGGGACCCACTAGTTATATCCTTGTATTGTTATAGGAATGCATGAAAATTTAACGTGTGCTACAAATAGAATTAATCAAATTGGATCTGAGAAATCTCTACAATATTTTTCAATTATTAATAGAACCTATTGAAATACTATGAAAAAATTGTTATTTATAATGAATATTAAATTAATACTTTGAGTAAGGAAAGATGGAATATGAAAATAGTAATTACATAAATATATGTAAAAGGACTATGTTTTTGATTCTCGTTAATGAAGTGACCTAATTAGTAGATCTCATGAGTGAATGAAATTTAACTAAAATGAGCTAATATCTATATGTGTTTGTGTCTGTGTGTGTGGGGTTATTCTATGATAGAGAGACACTTATGTTAATATTATTATTAAGAATACAACTCAAGAGGAATTCATTCCTTGGCCTTATGTATAGAATGGTGATTGATGAAATAGATTACAAGCTAAAACTATAACACATTTAGAAAGTATGCTTAAATCAAATCTAGGCTAAGTACATGAAGGTATTAAATTATTGTAACATCCCTAAATTCCATAAAAAAACAAATTACTATATATCTCTTTGGTACCCATAAGTTTTTTTTTTTACTTTTTTTTTTTGCCTCTCTAAATTGGATCTTATTTGCCTTTCAGGTATAGTTACAACACCCGCCACTCAATAAATGTATTCACTTATGTGCATAGTGGTGTCATACATATACATATATACACATATACATATACATATACATATACATATACATATACACACACACACACACACACATATATACATACATACATATTAATATTCTACTTTTTCATTTACACTTTCAATATCAAGACTATGGTTTATATCTCCCACCACATGGTATGCATCTTTCCCAACTACACATATATAAACTATTAGCATATGGATGTGTCCAACCTCATTCTCATCTTTGAATAACTAGTTATCTATGTATAGATCAACAATTATATAAAATTAAATTCTTATTCCATTGAATTGATGTCATTATGCAGAATTAATTTAATATATAAGCCTCACAACTTTGGTAAACTTTGGAGATGTGGGATATAACAATCCTCATGTATTTTTTTTCTAGGTAACAATATTCAATATGAGCCCAGTAGGTTCGACCCATGTGACATCACATGTTATTTTTCCCTTGCATTTTCCATGCTTGCAATCCCACAAAATCACAAAATCATAAACACATTGGTTTCCCTACATATGTCTCACGAACCAATAAGGGAAGAAAATAGTGTTGATGCACACATAGAAGGAGAATCCAATGATCACATTCACTTCCATGGATGTTAGCAATATTCAAGCCACCAAACACCCAATTTGGACATGTACAAATTTGATGGTTATAACTCGGTAGTATGGGTGGCACAAATGGAATAATATTTCCTCCCTAACAATATTGTGAAGATGAAAATAAAATACATGTGGGAGCTCTTTAATTTGACCAAGAGCACTAGCAGTGGTGATAGTGGCATTAGAAATTCTATCTAGGGAGACCAACATGGAAAATTTTCTCAAAAATCATTTGTGATCACTTTGATCAAGAATGTCACTTTCTGGGTCATATCACTAACCTCACGCACATGGGTTCAGAACAGGACTACATTGTATCTCTTGAAAAATTGACCATCCAGATTGAAGGACTGCAAGATGCCTTTTACTTGGAATGTTTCATAAGTGGCTTAAAGTAAGCCATCCAAGCCCATGTGAAAATTCATCACCCAACTAATTGGTTGGAAGAATGCAATAAGGTTGTAGAGGTAGAAGTTGCCCGAAATGCCCAATCCAATCATCCAAATTTCATTGCACGGGAACATCACAAATTGGCTACGGGCCTCAACCAAACACTTAAGGTTCAAAAAGTGTTTTTGATAGAAATGGCAAAAAGAATGAAACAAGAACTTTGTGATTGTTGTGATGATAGATACTCTTGGGACATAAATGCAAGGAACCAAAATTCTTTCGAATTAATGCTATTGAAAATAGATCCATCGATGAAGCTTCAACCACTAAAATGAATGAGGAGGAAGAGGGTTAACGCCCAACAACCCCAAACATTGATACTCTAGCTATGCCAAATGATGAGTTATCTCTCTCAATACCCTAGTTGACATTTCTTCTTCCCAAACTCACAAAATCAGAGGTTTTATTAAACATCGGTCATTAGTGGTGTTGATTGATAATGGAAGCACACATAACTTTGTCCATAAGAGGGTAGCAAAAGAAGTTCATTGTTTTATTAGGACGATATCTAATTACCCATTCCTTATCACTGATGGGGGGGCCATGAAATGTGAAGGACAATGTGAAAATATTAAGCTTCAAATGGGGGATTATCACCTCAAAACCCATATGTTTTCCATTGAAATGGGTAGTTGTGACATTGTCCTTAGGGCTGAATGGCTCCACACAGTGGGCCCTATTAGAATGGACTTCCACGAGTTATATATGAGATTTAAAAGATTGACCACAGTCATACACTACAAGAACTCTAGGCAAGTGCTCCTACTATCATTAGGTCACATTGAATGGAAAAGATTTTAAAAGAAGGCCCATCATGGGATAGTAACACAATTTGATTCCATTCATTCCATTGAATCCACTCATCCTCTCATTCATTCGATATACAATAGGTATTAGTTCGCCACTAGCAATTCTATGACAAATGTAAGAAGCTCCCACTCTCTAGGGGTGAACATGATCATAGCATCCAATTTCTCGCAGTACCCAACCACCAAATGTTTGCCCCTATCGATATCATTTTTCCTAAAAGATTGAAATTAAAAAAATCATCAGGGAACTCCTCAATGCCGGTGTTATTCATCCCGGCACCAACCCTTATTCATATCCAGTGGTCATGGTTCTAAAGAAACATGGTGAATGGCACATGTGTCCATACTTTATTGTCCTTAAAAATCTCACTATCAAGGAAAAATACCCTATCCCAGTAGCTGATGATCTTCTTTATGAACTGCATGGTGCTGCTTTTTCTACCAAGATGGACTTCTACTACATCTATCACCCAATGCGAATGAAGGAAGTTGATATTCCCAAGACATCCTCCCGAATTCATGAAGGCCATTATGAATTCTTGGTCATGCCATTTCATCTCTGTAATATCTCCCATCCACTTTTCAAAGCCTCATGAACCACCCTTTGAAATTGTATCATAGAAAAAGCATCCAGGTCTTTTTGATGGCATTCTCATCTACTACATAACATGGGACACTCACCTTCAACATGTTGACAAAGTATTGCAACTGCTCCAAGATCATAAATTGTTTGTCAAATTATGAGAGTGCTCCTTTGGCATGGAATAAGTAGAGTATTTGGGACACATTGTGGGTCCTACAAGAATGAGGGTTGATACGAAAAAGTTTCAAGAAATGCAAGAGTGGCCCCAACCAAAAATATTGAAGAGTTTGAGGGGATTCTTGGGTCTCACAGGCTACTATCGTAAATTTTCCCACAATTATGAACACATTTCCCAACCCCTCACTAATATTCTCAAGAACAAATAATTTCTTTGGGTTGACACAACACAGTAGGCCTTTTTGGCACTCAAATAGGCCATGTTCTCCACTTCAGTATTGGCCCTACTAGACTTTACAAAAATTTTTGCGAATGAATGTGATGCTTCAGGTACAGGCAGTGGTGGAGTATTAATGCAGTAAGGTAGACCATTGGATTTCACAAGTTAATAACTCAATGAAAAGAATATGGGTCAATCTAAATAAGAGAAAGAAATGATGGCCATATTACATGCAGTAGACACTTTGCTAAAATACTTATCGAGGTGTCATTTCCAAATCCGCACTGACCATCACAGACAAAAATATTTCCTTGAGAAGTGTCTATCGTTGCCACATAGAAATAGATTTCTCGCAAAAATGTTTGGATATGATTATGAGATCATTTACAAGAAGAGGCATGGAAATGTAGTGGTCAATGACTTATCACACCAATTTGAGAATGAGGTTACCCTTTTATCCCTCTCTCTACCCATACAAGATTAAATTGAAGAATCTTGTCATGCATGGTTCTCCCAACGCTTTCTGTCCTATCTCATTAATAGATTAAGGGAAAATCCTAATTACGTAGAGGAATACGCTTTGAAGAATGAGGTTGTTCGTTACAAGGATTGGGTAGTGCTATCCCCAATCTCTGCCCTCAAAACTCGCATCTTGGAAGAGTTGCACTCCTCTTTGGTCGCAAAACATTCATGTTTTCGGAAGACTTATGCACGAGCATGCTACTCTTCCTTTTAGACCGACATGAAGAACAACATTCTTAATATTTTAGGTGAATTCCATGTATGCCAACACAAAAAAAGGGAAATGATCAAGCCCCTGAGAAAGTTACAACCATTTCCGCTCCCTACATCTATCTCGACAAATGTTTCCATGGATTTCATTATAGGTCTCCCAAAGTGAGGCAAAAAATCACTCATCATGGTAGCTGTTGCAAGACTTTCCAAATATGCTCATTTTTGTGCTCTACACACCCATTTACCTCAATATTAGTGGACCAAGTTTTCACAAACCAAATATTTAAACTGGATGTCATGCTGACTTCCATTGTGTCTAATCGAGACCTCACTTTCACCAACAAATTTTCGCAGGAAATTTTCAAGCTACACGACATGCAACTCCAACTAAGTACAACTTATCATCCCCAAACGGATGGTCAAACAAAAGTAGTCAACAAATGTTTGGAGACCTATCTATGGCGCTTCATTTCAAACAATAAGAATCAATGGGTAAAATGGTTTCCTTTAGCTGAATGTTTTTATAATATTATCTATCATGAAACCACCAAGATGATTTTTATATCCCTCGATGTTCCAAAGTATAGGAAAACAATGAGTTCTTGTAAAAACATGTCACCATGATTGCTTATCTCAAAGATAATATACATCAAGCTTAGAATAGAATGAAGCAATAGGTCGAACAACATCATTCTGAGTGGTCATTTCAAGTAGGTGACTAGGTGTTTGTGTAACTCCAACCTTATAAGTAGATCTATCTCAAAGAAAAGAGCTACCAAAAACTAACACCAAATTTCTATGGGCCTTATCAAGTACTTCAACATATAGGCATAATCGCTTACAAAATTGCCCTCCTGACTACTTAAAAAATCCACTGAGTCTTCCATCTATCTTGGCTCAAGAAAGTTGTGGGGAATAATTGTAAGGTTCAAACAATTCTTCCAAAATTAGATGAGGAAGGCTCACTTTGGATCTAACTCGAGTCTTCCATCTATCTTGGCTCAAGAAAGTTGTGGGGAATAATTGTAAGGTTCAAACAATTCTTCCAAAATTAGATGAGGAAGGCTCACTTTGGATCTAACTCGAACGGGTCCTCGATACTCGTTAAAGACATCCAGTGGAAAGAAACCTCTCTAGAAGATGCGACATGGGAACTCACCACTATCCTTCAGCAGTTTCCACAACTTCAACCTTGAGGATAAGGCTGTTTTTGATGGGGGAGGTCATGTTAGGCTCCAACCTTAACCCCTTATTTATGTAATAAGCCCAAGGGGCCTAGTCAGAGTCATAGTTAATTAGTTGAGTCAATAAAGCTCGTAAGTGGTTATCCACGGTAATAATAATTGTAAACGGTTGTCCCATATTATATAAAAGGGAGCAAAATTAGTTATAAACGGGCCATAGTTAATAAATAAAATGGTTAACCCATATTATGCAAGGGACGAGTAGTAGTTAGGGTTTTGGATGTCATAAAGCTATAAATAGTCTTAGATAGCAAGTGAAGAATCATAGAGTGTTATTGTAATTAAGCTCTACTATGTTGGAGGTTTCCCCCTCGAAGAGGCAAGTGAACATTGTAATATGCTTCTGAATAATAAAATATACTTGTAGCTTGTCTCAATTCATGTGATATTTCTGTGTTTCTGGTAATATTGTTTAGTATTTCGGGCATTCTGTTATTCTCGTAGGTCAAGTGCATTACAATATGATTAAATATTTGAACACATTCAATGTTGAGGCAACTATTCTAGATAAATGCTAGATACAACAAGCTATGCCATCTGACATATCAGAGCATGCCCATACAATGGTTCATTTACTTGGCTAATTTTTCTTACAATTATTGTTAAGTATGTAATTTGGAAGAATCAATTTTGTTTGATGCTACAATTTCCTCAATTATGGAAAAGACAATTGTACCTTAAATGAGTCAAGTGGGAAGCTAGAACATTGTGGCGGAGAAAAAGCATGATCTGTGATGTTTCAAAGTGGGTATAAGTGCCACTGAACACATGTGAGTTATATCTGAATCGTAATATGCATTTGGTATGTAACCACTAAGGGAGGGACTTGGATGATAATTCATCCATGGTAAGTTTGGAGTTGGTTTGAGATTTGTAGGTGGTTGTGGAGAGATCCTCTGAACTCCTCTATATAATGTTAGAATCAATTTGATCTCAATCCAACTATATATGCGTTTCATATTTGTGAATGGAAAATAGTTTTAATGTGTGAATTTTTTTTTTTTTTGTGTTACAAGTGTGTTAGTTGTCAAAGTGATGTCTTTAAGAAAATTTGCAATTTTGAATTAAAAGTGATGTTTGATAGAAATAGAACATTTTAATTTCAGGATTCATTTAAAAACTAAAAAGAAAAAATTGCCCTCAGCAACCCAATATGTGTAAGATGTCGTAGTGGTTGTAAATAATTGTAAACATTTAAATGTTAGCTCAATATCAAAGAAATGTTATCTCAATATCAAAGAAGTGTTGCAATGTCGCTAAAAGGAAGTATTACATCAAATACTATATCATATTGATCCTAGTGGATGTTAAGTATAATCGTGAATAATAATAAAACATTGAGTAGGATCAATTAAGAATGTAATAAAAATTAAAAAGCAGTACAAATAATAAATCAATTCAATTTTATTTGTTGTATTGTACTTTTGTTTTTATTAATAAATTTACAAACAAAATTTTCAACCAAAAAGTTACAATATCCCTATAAGATTAAAAAAATTTAAATAGTAATAATTCATATTTGTAACCTAAGTCAATAGGTTTGGTGAATAAAATTGATTAAATTAGAAGTTCACAAAATTTCATTGGTGGGAAATATTATTTGACCAGGTATGTAAAGCATATCAAAGACAATAAACCAAATAGAAATCCAAACAAAAAGATGAATACTTCCATGAAATTAGTTTAAAATTCTATTGAAATTAATTTAGAGCACATTATGAAATAATAGGAAATTCAAAGAGGTTATAAAAGAGCAATACAACCCTAAAGTGTAAAACCTACTCGTTTTAAAAAGAATTGAGGTTCTTTGCACTAACAGAAGCTTCTCTCTGAATGTCCAACTTGACAACAAGGGAAAGGTCAATACAAGTTAAGTTGGCTTTTGGAGGATGTTGGGAGTCATGTTGTTGATTTACATTGTAGAACACTAATTTTTTAGTAATATCATTCATTTCTTTTTAATAATAGTTATCATTTCTATTTATCTATCTTTATCTTCACAATTTTAATATATTAATTATATAGTTTTATTTATTAAAAACAAGCATAATAAAAGTGCGATACACTAATCAAATTAAGAAATCAAATATATAAAACAAACATATGTATGGTCAATAAATAATTTAATATTTAATTTGGTTGTTATATAATATATAATTAATATATAAATAAAATTTATACTTTTATAAACAATTAATATTGGAAATATAATATTTCAATAAAATATAAAAAATATGTATCTAAATTAAAATAAATTATTTAAATATTCAAATATATGATCATATATAATATATATAGATACTAGAAATTATACATGGAAGGTGCGAGAGAAACTTAAAGTTTTGGTAACTCCAAATTCCTTGACCTCTACCATATTAAGGAATCTTGGATTTATATATATATATATATAATATATATATATATATTAATCAAAAATTGTATATAGTAGAGCCAGGAATTCTTGGAGTAAACCAAAATATATATATATATATATAATTACAATAAAGTATAATATTTTGATAATATATTAAAGTTAAATATATTAAAAAAAATATTTTAACTGTTGTAGTGTATAAGTTTATAATATTTCTAATGGGACTGGATGCTTTTTTATTTATAATGGGACTGGATGTTTTTTTATTTAGTGAATTATTTTGTCTTTATTGTATGTATTTATTAGGTGTTAAGTTAATCTTCTCCAAAGCTTCCTTTCTCAATAAGTTATCTATAGTGATTGGTAAGCTCATATAGGGATTTATATTTTTTTTTTGCTATATAAAAGAGTTCCTATATATACTTTTAAACATTGCCAAGAATAAGCTATCTATAGTAATTGGTAAGCTCATATTTGTTAGCTCTCACTGAATTTTTGTTAGCTCTATTAACCATTTACTTTGTGATTTATTTTTGTTTGATTTGTAAGCTCATATTTGTTAGCTCTCACTGAATTTTTGTTAGCTCTATTAACCATTTACTTTGTGATTTATTTTTGTTTGATTTGTTGAATGTTACATTGGCAGATAGATTTATGTAAATACCCTAGCAAAGCATCGGCCCTTAGCCATTAACTGCTCTTTTTTTATAAGTTGCAGAAATGAGTAAGCAGGTGAGAAAGCTAGTTTTGGCCTCTATTATATGGATTGCCATCGTGCTCCTGTTGATCGGACAATCAGGTGCGCAGCCATGCTACACAGTGTCTGACTGCAGTCAGTGCAAGGCGTATTATACATGCGATGGGGGAAATTGCTGTGCAGAGTGTGGCGTACGCTTCAAGTGCATCCCGCCTTGACATTTAAATATATTATATGTTACTGGGTGTATTGAATATTTAAATAAATATTTGTTATATGCCAGTAGGCATTTGTTATTGCTCCCTGCAATAATGGAAGGATAATTATGTAATGTTTTTCATTATATATAGCTTTAATTAATATATAATATAAAATGGTTTTTCTTTTTGCTATAGATTTTTAGTGAGAGTATCATTTTATTTCGATTTATCTTTATATTTATTTTGATTTGATTGTAAATTTTAAGTTTACTTCAAATTCAGGGATTTTTATTATTTTTACATCCATTCTTGAAAGAAATTTAATGTATTAGATATAAATAATTTTAGATATAATATGTATATTTTAATTTGATATTAATAAGTATATATATATATATATATATATTCATTCATATATATATAATCTCATATTTCGTCTCATTTTATAAAATTCTTATTTTAAACTTTTAATTGTAACAATATTTTAATTTTATTGAGAATTATATTTATAATATTTATATATTTGTAATATCTTTAATTTATTAAACATAAAATCTGTGTGGCCTAATATTTTATTAAGATTTTTAGCAATGAAAAGAGTTAATTAATTTGGAATCTCATTGACATAAATCAATTTAGATAAAAATACAAGTTAATATTTAATATCTGTGTGGCCTAATATTTTATTAAGATTCTTAGCAGTGAAAAGAGTTAATTAATTTGGAATCCCATTGACATAAATCAATTTAGATATAAATACAAGTTAATATGACAATGCTTAGTTGAATTTGTGATTCTTATATAACATTTAAATCATACTATTTAAAACCAAAAATTAAACAAAATAAAATAAAATAATAACTTATCTATTTTAAAATAAAAATGTATAACTTCTAATTAATTAATTTCAATAAATGAAAGTAAAAAAAATTTCATAATTTTTTAATATAAAAATAAAATGTAAAAAATAATATTAATTTCATAAGAGAATATTGATATATTAAATAGTCTGATTTTTTTGAATATTATATAGATATATTAAATTGTGGCTTAAGGATGTTTTATCTTGTAGCTCATCCTCGGGATCATATGCCAGATCGCGATCATTGGAAGCTAGATAGTGTCAAATGATACTATGCTCTATAAATTTAATAGATAAGTTAGGCGATAATTAGGGGGGATAAAAAGAGCTTAAACAGCGTTTCACCAGATAGTGCAAAAGAACCCCGTAAAGCATAAATTGAAGAATGCAAATATTTTATTTTTTAAATAAATGAGAATCTAAATATAACCTAGATGCATTTTTCATTGGGATGGAAGAAAAGCATAAATAAAGATATATGTAGTATGTTATTGTGATCTAAATATACCCGAGACGTATTTTCCATTGGGAATTTAAGAAGAGCATAGATAAAGAGATATGTGGTATGTTATTGTGATCTAAATATATCCCAGATGTATTTTCCATTAGGAAATTTTCATGTTGGTGTTGATAGTTTGGACATTAAAATGATCTCATGTTGGTGTTGATAGTTTGGACATTAAAATGATCTTATATATTTTCCACAAAAATTTTCATTTTAATGTTGATTTGAGTGTCAAACATAATTTAGGCATTAAAATGATCTTATCTTTATCTTATCTCACGACCTTTGTTTGAGTGATATACCAATTTTCATAGACTAAATCTTTTCCACAGAATTTTTCATTTTAATGTTGATTTGAGTGTCAAACATAATTTAGGCATTAAAATGATCTTATCTTTATCTTATCTCAGGACCTTTGTTTGAGTGATATTACCAATTTTCATAGACTAAATCTAATTAAACCTGAAGATGTCGTTGACATGTATTTAAAGAAAACTTAGTTATTGGCAAGTATTTAAAGAAAACTTAGTTATTACTTTGAATGTGTGGTTAATAAGATAGTTATTGGCAAGTATTTAAAGGAAACTTAGTTATTACCACCGAACCACTCACTCTGAATGTGTGGCTAATCATTTGAATGTGTAGTTAATCAGATAGTTATTGGTAAGTATTTAAAAGAAACTTAGTTATTACCGAACCATTCACTTTGAATGTGTGGTTAAGTAGATAGTTATTGGCAAGTATTTAAAAGAAACTTAGTTATTACTGCCGAACCTTTGAATGTGTGATTAATGAGGAACTCAACACTCAGTTTGAGTACACTCACTTTAAATGTGTGGTTAATAAGATATGAATTGTTTGCATGAATGTGTGGTTAATTAGCATGAATGTGCTTTGAATTTGTGGTTCTATTGTAGTTATGGTTAATAAGATATGAATTGTTTGCATGAATGTGTGGTTAATTAGCATGAATGTACTTTGAATGTGTGGTTAATTAGCATGAATGTGCTTTGAATTTGTGGTTCTATTGTAGTTAACCATGGTTGAGTTGCGAAAGCCCATCTTGA
>APFE030003073.1:12301-75038 GCA_000404065.3 Pinus taeda
TTATGATGTATTATAAAATCATTCCTGTATCAAAGTAGTTAGTCCAATAGTTAAAGTTTTGATCTGAGTATGGGAATGCCTACCTCAGCATGATATGATCTTATACATGTATTTTGTGTTGAAAATTGCAGGTTCTGACCAGGGCTCTCCACAAGATGATCCTCGAAATGATAAAGTACTTCACCCTTCCTATATGACTTAACACCCATATCTATTACAGGCTTCGTACTTTAGGGGGCAATCTGTTACACTGAAATTTGTCACCATGGCTATTTGCAGTTAAATAGCCATTTTGTCCTCCTTGTCAAGCCTCAAACCTTTGCTCTTCATGTCAAACTTCAAAAAGAGAGAAAGTCATTTTAAAACATGTTTATCTCTGGGTACGCAGGTTCTCTCTACCTTGCCTGCATGTACACACCCCAAGCTCATTGTACCTGCGTACTTGTACACTCTGTAAGTCAAGGGATGGGTGCGTACTCCTGTAAAAGTCAAAAGGCGCGAGTTTCATCTTAAAAAAGTTACTTGTGGTCACTTCTAGAGCTTTCTAGAAGAGTGTTTGACGTGTATTGAGCGCCTCCAGATGGTTCATGCATCCCTATGACAGAGGAACTTATCCCATCAAGAGAGGAGCTACCCCATCCAAAAGAGGGAGTATCCCATTGATGTTGGAACTGAATAACTTCCTCTAGAGTACTATAAATACAGGCATTGGGCCAGAGGAGGGGAGGGTTGAAAGCTGAAACATTCCAAAGGGTAGATGCTGCTAGAATTAGGACTTCCATTGTAAACTTGTGAGGAGAGATTACCATCCTTTCTTGTTCATTTGGAAGTGGGTGAGATTGTCAAAGTAGAGGAAAACTCTTGCTGGACCTGGGAGGAACTTGCACAACACCAAGGCTCAGGTTGTAATGGTTTCTTTTTTGTTTCCTTAATACAAATAAGTCCATTCTTCTCAATGATTTGTTGTTAATGAATTGTTTCATATACTCCTTGGTCTATATGTTGAATATGCTTTGTTTTATGGAATATTCAGGTGTTATGTAATCGTTTGATTGTTAGTGTATGCAGGTTTCAAAGTGAAGGGAGCTCATCTGGATCAACGAGGCTAGACTACTACAACATCGTTGGACTACAGGTAGGATCTAAAACACTTGGTTTCTCGTATGATAATGCATGTTTAGAGAAGGATTGCTCTCAATTGTCTTGTTTGTCACTAGAAAGTCTTAGGCTTCAAGGGAGGTTGGTTTTGTCCGCAAGATTAAGTCTTTCCACATGACAATCAGCATAGATATAGAATGAATCAAGATGTTCTTCAGCTGTAACACCTTCAGTCCTAGTGAACTTAGGCATATACTTCTGATATTCTCCAGTAGGCATGGCATTCAAAGGAGTGGGTAGTACTAGAGGTCCATACCTAGCAGCTATGATTCTTTCTATTTTGGCAGGTGCTTGTGGACCTGCCATAACTATGGAAACTATAAGGGTATTGGTAGTCTGAATGATAGAGGGCTGAGGAGTGACTGACAAGACTAAAGGAGTATGATGGATAGGAGGTGAGGTTTCCTTTAGGCTTACAATATAAGGAGAACCTAAAGAATAAGGAGCTTTATGAATCTTTTGGAGTTTTTCTTCGCTGCTAGTATTAGAAGCTATACTCTAAACATGTATTTGTTCTATTGCAGGATTTTTTTGAAGAGATATAGAAGATTGTTTAGATTTACCTGAACCTGATGCTCCTTTCTACAATACCTCTGTTTATTTGATGATTTTTTCAAGGTTAGGTATTGGGTCAGCTTGTGGCTTCTGAGGGTTTCTCTGATTATGCCTCACAAACTAAGCCAAAACTATGAAGTGGAGTCGCCAAGAGGTTCGGCCTCCAGTAGAGTCACCAGATAGATGATTACAACCAAAAAAGTGCCCGGACTTTGTCTATCATCAAAGCTAGATCTGTGTCATCTCCCAGGGAAGTTGAGCTTCAGTCTCCTCTCCCTGGCAACAGGGCCAATTATGTTATCACTCCAGGAAGATCTCCTAGGTTGCAGCTCGGAGATCCCTGATAACATATAATCTTCAATATTGTTCTTGGAACTATTGGAATGGATGAAGGTTTGGATCAAGCCAGATAACCATTTCAATTCTGTTTTTACTCAAGACATGCATGAACACCCTCAACTTTACAAGGCTTTAGACCACTAATGCTCAATAGTTTGTAGATTCAATGGATAGATGAAGAATAATCACTGTACCAGCAAACGCATATATAAACACATATGAATGGCTAGCTTTAGGTAGTAAATGGAACTTGAAAATCTAGTTTATCAACTTAGAGATAAGATGATAGTTATCTAGCATTAGACACAAAAGAAACATGAACAACCTATTTAAGTGAAAGCTTAGAACAGAAGAGAAAATGGACATTGAACATATAACATCAAAAGAAGCTTATATTGCTAGAATGAAGATGAGAAGCTTGAGTAGCAAAATCTCCATAGTCTCCAAAAGTTGAACCCTTCATACATTTAACTTTCAGCCATTTATAGGCCTTTTACAATGCTCCTAAGCTCTCAAAAGCTCAGAGTGTCTTAATCTATCCTTTCTGTCCTTTAACTGTTTGATGCCCTGACTAGGCAAGTGTGGGCTCAGAGGTTTCTTCTTCTGACAGCAGAGTAACTGCACTCTGTTAGTTTGTTGCGCTGTCTGGGAGCTCACTCGTGCAAGCGATGCTCTATGATCGTTCTATTTGTTTTGGTTGTGTCGTGTTGTGGCTCCATGATCGCTTTAGGTTGATTCGACAGCATCGTGCTAGGCTTTTTCCCTTTCCGACCTCTATCTGCCGACAGCTGTCTCCCGACCAAATTCTTCTTCCGGCATGTAGATATTATTGCATAACGCCTCTAGGGATGGTTGGCCACCTATATCTACAATGGAATGGCTATCAGGCTTATGAAATCCCTACAACAGACCCTTTCAAATGATAAGCATGACTGTTTTCTGTTTTAAACAGAAAAATCTGCAACAATGAGAAATCCCACCCATCTCTGTTCATTTCGGACTTAAAAGGTCCTTAAACATGGCCTGGTCCTTTATCAAGTCTACCCTCTAGGTCGCTATCGC
The DNA here is from genome assembly GCA_000404065.3 of Pinus taeda. Taxonomy (NCBI): domain Eukaryota; kingdom Viridiplantae; phylum Streptophyta; class Pinopsida; order Pinales; family Pinaceae; genus Pinus; species Pinus taeda. Next base: position 15,416 of record APFE030003073.1, read on the forward strand.
ATGTCACACATGCCCTGTTACAATCTTTCCTTTATATTTCTTTGAAATACGTCAAACAGTGAAAATGCATTGAAAATGGCCTTCCTGTAGACCTCAAATCTTATGAAATAATACTTATAATACCATCGGGTCTGGTTCATCGGGTCGCGCATATACATGTGCATAGGCCCCGCCCCTTTGCAACGTTCTGACACGATATTGCGATGCGACTTGTCACAATCACATATCACCCAAGCCAGAGGTCTTTCCATATAACATGGCGTATGTCCCCACCGATTGTGATCCACCGATATTGGAGATCGTGATATCGCATCAGCCCGGTCATATCGCGCGTTCAACTCTGATATCTTTCGACTACCTCTGCCGATTGCGAACCGCTGATCAAATCTGGACTATTGACGGCCTAGATTTGACGGCTGCTATGCATTTCTCTGTGTATGCCTCTAGTACTCTGTTTGTTCACGGTTTTCTCTGGTTTTTGCCTCCTGATAGTGCTTTTCTACCCTTCCAAGGGCTCTTGGCATGTGATTGTTTTGCTCTTTGAATGATCCTTAAGCAAATTTTGAAGACTTCGGGAGTGTTTTGAATCCATTTGGTCCACATGCCAACAAGGCTAACACATATCATATAGGACCCTTAGGGGAGAGTCTCTCCATGACACCTAGTCGTTCTCGAAAAGTTAAGAATTTGACATTTCCCAAGGGCTTCGACATAATATCGATGACCTGCACATTAGTCCCAATGCGATGGAGCCTTCTTACTCCTCAATGTACCATATCCTAGATAAAGTGGTACCTGATGTTTATATACTTGGAGCAATCATAGAACACAATATTCTTTAACAATCGAATCCCCTTCTGGTTGTCACAAAAGATCATATTGGTATCCAACACATGTCCAAATAGATCACTAAAGAGCTTCCTTAACCAGGCAGCTTCACACGAGGTCATACTCGTAGCTATGTGTTCGACCTCAGTGGTGCTCAAAGAAACCAACTTCTGCTTCCTGCTCATCAGGATACCAAAACAAAACCCAAAGAGAACTAACACCCAGAAGTGCTCTTGTGATCCTCCACACTACCCGCCTAATCAACATTAGAATAATCATGCAGCTTCACATTTCCGGCAATGTATCTCAATCCATGAGAGGTTGTGCCCTGAAGATATCTCAAATGATTCTTGGCACCAATCCAATGAGGCTCAACCATATATGAGCTCAGCATGCGAACTGCAAAACATATATCTAGACGAGAGTTCACCAAGAAAATCAATGCTAGTATGAGTTTATGAAACTTAGAGGCATTTCCCAAATCAGGTCCGGCATCACTACCGCATAACTTTTTAAAGTTAGGCTTCATCGAGGTAGACTTGCAGTTCACCATTCCAAATCCAGAATCCAACTCCCTCTTACTTTTTCAATTTGCAAATGAGAGGGTCTGCACCTATTAGAAAGAGGTTGTCCTCATAAGGTGCTAGTATGAGAGGTCTATTATCCACAACCTTCAAGAAATGGTTTTGATCGTATTCGCTCCTAATGAATCTCAGCTTCATTAGATAACTGTCAATGCTTTCATACCAAGCTTAGTGTGCTTTATTTAAATCATAGAGAGCTTTCATCCACCTTCATACGTGAGATTCCCGATCATGAATCTCAAACCCCTCGAGTTGTTCCAAATCTGTGGACTTGCTACATTAGGGGAATTGTCCCCTTGTAAGATTTTCCTTCAGTACATCTTAGACATGTACCTCCAGGCTCTTCTTCAATTCAAGAATCCCTTTCACCATATGACTGACATCGGGTAGGGCCTTATAATGAAGATGGGAAAACCTCTGGTGCCATTGAAGAGATGTGTCACACGACATTGTCCCCAATGGACTTCCTGCAACTTGATACAAATTTCCATCCCTAAACCCATGAGTAAAAGCGTATATGAAAATTCCATTTTCAAACATGTACCTTTCCATCGATGAATGCCACCTTGAACCCTTTGACTTCCATTGCCGAAATGGACACCAGGTTCCTTTTGAGATCAGGTACATAAATAACTTGTAAATGAATCATGATACCCTCATTCAATTAAAGGGTAGCATTCCCTACACCGTTTTCAAGATAGGTGGTATCATCTCCGAGAACAATCTCCACGATTGTTTCCTTCTCTATCAAATTAGAGAGAGATTCCTTCTATTTGATGAAGTTCCTTGAAGCTTTACTATCAATAAGCGAGATTCCCAAAGAGTCTAGAGGAGAAGTAGTGGAGAGGGTCAATATAAGATAATACTCCTTTAGCTTATCAAAAACAACATTTGATTCTTCATACTTGGAGTTCCTTGCTTTCTTTGAAGAGTCGGCCATTTCCTTGATGACCTGCATTCCTTTTTCCTTTACCATGGTACTTGTCATTCCTTCAATCATTGAAGATGCCCCTAGAATTATTTTTATCATCATCAAGTGATGTGTCCCTTCTATTCGGACACTACCTCACATAATGTCCAAACTTATTGCAAGAAAGGCGTTTGCCTTTCCTTCCACCCTTAGATCCAGACTTCCCATTGAAGTGATCTTTAGGTAGGCCATCAGATGCTTCCATTGCTGATCTAGGAGGATCTCATCAGATCAATTACATAGTTCAGTGTCATTGTCAACATTCAGTTTGGTGTCATTCAGTTTCGACAGTGTTGTTTATGGTTTAGGTTGTTCAGGTGATGTCAATGGTTTTCAGTTAAGATGGTTTTGTGCCTGGTTTTCGACATGAGGTTGTCATTAGTTCCACTAGGATTTGGTCATCGACATGTGTTTTGTCATCCACTTTATAGGATTTGGTGTTGACATGGGTTTTTTCATCCTTTTTAGAGGGTTTGGTTGTCATCATCATGAGACAAATGTTGCTAATGTCACTTTGTGAAATTTGGTGGTAAATGGGATTTTTTTATTTTGATGTAAAAAGTTACTTTTAAAAATTAACCTAATCCAAACCGAATCCTAAACCCATTAACCTATACCTAAACCTAAGTTACAAAACCTAACATAGCATGTTACATTTCAAAACCATGTATCAAATACATATACACCTAAGTTCTAGGCCATCAGTCCTGACCTATCGATCTATTGTATTACAAACATTGTATTAAAAGTAAAAGACCTAAGTCCTAAGAACCTAAGCCTATGTTCTAAACCCTCAAGCCTTTGTAATACATATCAAAACATTACAAATATATTAACATCAGTCCCTAACAACCATCTCTAAACCGCAACAGGACCGCATGGTCATGTGAACAGAGGTCGGATAACCATTGGGGTTATGTTAACCACTAGCTTGGAAACCGCGTGGGGGTAGTAGCCATGTGAACAATGGAATGAAAATTAGGCAGAGTCACCGTAGACCATCAGCAAGAAATAACTGGGTAGAGTTCATCTGACCGCAACCATAACCGTATCGGCATGTGAACAACTCTCCGTCGGAACCGTCGGGATCACCAAACCATAACCGTAATTGTTGGGGGTAAATGTGGAGGTGGCAGCCTGCGATTGGTCACATGTAACGACCACCCTCCTTCACCTGGTTAGCAAACCATTTATGATTTTGATTTATTATATGGTTTTATTTTGGGTTTTATTGTAGTTTTGGTGCAACAACTAATGCGATGACCATGCATATGAACCCTAAGGTGGAAAATCACAACTAGACTAAACCTTATAAACCTAAATTAGAGAAAATACATTCCTAAAATCGATGGAGGGATTTTGAATGCACCTGGTAGGTTATAAAGGCAGTTTTGTTCATGAAGAGGGGAAGAGAGTGGTTTTGGATTTTGTACGCAGGTTCTGGAGGTTATAGTCAATTATGTTTTCAGTGTAACAGGAGCATCCGGAGTTAGAATTGGGAACTGTGATAGGTGTTGGAAATATGGTTTAGAGAGCTATCCTTTGATAGTGACTAGAAGTGCCTGCATGCACATTCAGTTTGGTCAAATTTCTATGTAATCGACCTCCTTGGTTTCAATCCTAATAAAGCAGTCGCCCATCTTGAAAGCGGATCTAAAGATGTAGTGCATGAGGAACGAACTCTGTAATCAATCTTGCTATCTGGTATCACTATGTTTTTTTGCTATGTTCTCTTCTTTTTTGCATCTTACTTATGTTTTATCAACTGTCGTAAAGTCATTCTTCTCAAGTAGTTCTCATGATTTCAGCACTTTCAGTTAAAATTCTATTCATTAATGGCATAATCAATTCTACATTAGTTTTAACATATGATCATTTCAGATTAGCTGCACCACTCGGATAATATTCTATGCTTTGACTTCACCCTTGCTGAATTTGAAGAGGGATGTGGAACCCATTGAGCCTTTTTTCCTTTCAACTATCTTCGGCGATTGTTCTTTCACTCTTGTTTGGGCTCTGTCTTCACCTCACCTTTGATACCATGTTAAATTTAGGTATGTTTTATGCTGAGAGTAATTTACTTCAACTTTTCACATTAACTCAATATCAATACCAGATTAGCAATCACATTTAGCATGATATTAAAATGCATATAGAACATAAAAATAAATTGTAGAAGACAAGCCAAGACAAGAGTACACAAGATTTGGCACTAGCCAGGGACAAATCCCAATGTGGGGAAACCCTTGATCAATTCTTCTTATTTTCTTCAATAGTTCAGTAGAGAGAGAGATATATAGTACATATAAATCAAAAGTCAACATTTTGACTTGTCAAAATAAGAGCACAAATCTTCTCTAAGAGGATGACACATGAGATAACAAATCTGAACTTAGGTGATTCTATCACCATACTATACATATCACTGTGCTACACCATGCTGCACCCATCATCACTGTGTTGCACCATGTTGCACCATCACACCATGTCTATCAACGTTGTGTTGCACCATGCTACACCATCACACTGTGTCCATCATCACTGTACTACACCATGCTACACGATATCCATCATCATTGTGCTACACTATGCTGCACCATCACACCATGTCCATCATCATTGTGTTGCACCATACTGCACTATCACACCATCCATTGTGTTGCACCATACTGCACCCATTATCAATATCACATATGATGCAAACTGCAATACATAATGCTGCTGTAATACTTATGCTCTTGCTGAAAATGTATACCAGCCTTAGCTACTTGCTATGGCTTTCATCCTAGCAGAGCATCCAAGCTATAGTTAGCTGCTTAGCCCTCTAATTTAATGACATCTGCTCCCAACTGAACCTCATCCAAGATTAGAACAACAGTTTAGAGGCATCATATAGCTGTAGTATTTCCAACGTACATGAATCCATCCCTCAATGATGCATGGAGCCCTTCTTTTACTGTGGAACAAGGCCAACATTTAGAGTGCATTAGGGCATACATAGAACTATCATGTAGACCTCTCCTTATTCTGCGTTAGGCCTTGAGGTCATCTCCATAGGGAAAAACGTTAGACCTTTATTGATCCGTAGTTATGATACTTCTAAAATAGAGTTTAGGCGGCGTCTTAATATCTATGCATTTAGAGCATGACATTGTTAGAACCCTTGCTCCATGACATCATTTAGGGCAGTGTACTTAGGTTTTTGATGTATGTGTAGAAAGGTCCCATTTAGGATAACATGGGACCTTGTGTAGACTCCACCATAAGAGTTGTCCTCCATGATAGCATTAGGCTTATACCATATCAACATTAAGGCTTCTCCTTGGGAAACCTTCTTCCTTGACTATGTGAACCTTCATGGCTATAATTTAGTGCCTCTTCTTGTTGTGTATTAGACTTATCCATTAGGCTATTAGGGCTTCTCCATAGGGCAACATATCACCTAGGGAAATCTCTCTAGATCTCATCCTCATCAAACCCAAAAAACAGAATGAAGAGAGATCATAAGAGTGTGTGTGTCCAAATGACTAACAAGCCACCTCTTTTTATGCTAAAACGTTGAGCACGAGTGGGGCAAATTTGGTTGTTGTCCGGCCATGATGAATTTTCCCATAAGGAAAATAAATTCATATCTCCATGAATACATGTCGGAATCATATGATCTTTAGATCAATCCTACACCTCTCAATGAGAGGAATCCAAGAAAAATATCAGCTACCATAAATAAGATGGCCTACATGTAGTTTGGCCCTAGTTTCCAATTTTAACGCAACTCCCAAGGGCTCCTCAACTCAAATTATCAACTAGGGGTTTGTACAAACTTAGAGGCGACAATGCTATATGCACAGTAGGTTAGGTTATACTCATGTCAACCTCAATCATGAAATCAGATCAAGGTGTACAAAGACCATTCCTCTATAGTGAAAAATTCTTATGAAATCATAATTGAACTTGATTCTAACTATGAAAGTGGAAATGCCATTCATTCAATTGTAGATTCTAATTGACATTGCATGAAAGAGAAAGGGCTAGTGTACTTGCAGAAGTAAATCTACTCTACTTTACAAATTAATCAAATCAGCAACCTACTTGCATGTACCATTGATCTACTTTATATTTGATTGAAAATAAGGAATCTAACTTTTAGCATGCTTATGGAAAAAATACTAACTCTAACTTTGTTTTGCAGTGAGGAAAGGAGGGGGTTGGAGTGATCTAAGAGCCTTCCTTAATCATAAAATGAAATTTGGGGCCATTATTCAACTTAACTAGGCTAGGTTCGAAGTGGGGTGCAAAATTTGGTTGAAAGAACACTGTTACGGGGTTGCTATAGGAGGTATTATATTACTACAAGAGGATTTGTTTTGTTATAGGAGGGGTTTTGAGATCCTTTTGAGGGTAGAAATGGTGCCTTGAGGGAAGGATAAGATGGATGATGGTAGAAGGAAGTGAATGAAGGTTGGGGGAGCCCCCTAGCCAAGCCTAGGACCTCTCGGAGGTCTATCTTGCACCAAGGGTAATACCCACTATGTCCTCTATTTTCCTTAACATAATGACTATGGAAATAGAGTTTGGGAGTAGTGTGAGGTGCACAGGAAGAATATGGAAAGGTACAGGTGGAGATGGAAAGATGTGCCCATACCTACAATCAATACAACCCTACGACTAGAAAAATACATGCATCAAATGACCAATAACACAATGAGATAAATTATCATGGGAAAGATGAGTTGAATTTGACTAAAATCTATTCTATTGCAAAACACTACTTTGATCACTAAACTAACTCCTAAGTTGCAAAGAATAAACATGCAAAAGGATTACAACTAACATCTATTTATTTCTAAGAAATCATAAACAAATGTTTTTGGACTGAGATTGTAAATCTTTCCAATGACTCTTCCCACAATAGTGGTGATAGGCAAGCCTGCAATCACAAGTTTTTATATCTTAACATCTACTAAAATAAGACAAAGACATGAAATTATTTGAAATAAGAACAAGAAAGAAATACAAAAGACGGAGTAAAGCCTCTGGGCTGGGCCCAAACCCAAGGGTTTCAACCCTCTAAAACTAGTTCAGATGTAGATCAATGGAAAAATTCTCATTAGCAGAAAATAGCAGTCTCATACATCACATTAAGGTTGAGAATAAAAATGTCAAGCACTAGGCTCAGTAGCTACTCTTAGCTGAATCAAAAAATTGAATCATAATGAGCCTTTCAGTTGGTTTATTTATACAAAAAAGTAGTTGATGGTATCTCCCTTGAAAATAGGAATGATTCCCTCCAAGATTGCGAGAATTATGGATCTAGTTCTCCTTGATGATCAGGTGATCAAATTTATGCTCAAAATTAAAAGTGTTCAAAAATTCTCAAAACTTATACCAGTGCATAGATATTGGTGATATGAATCCAATGCAACTCATTTCACTCAAAACCGATATCGTATTCTCCCGATATCGTGTTCTAATTGAATTACCAAACAACTAAAATTTTAAAAATTGAGTTGCAAGTATGCCTAGTCAATAGTCGGTACGCTAACTAGGAAGTTGATTGTTTACAATTCGGCCAATGGTATGTTGACAAGTTTCTCTTCTTTATTGGCTCATGAATGAAAAGATTCTATTGGTTAGATGTTTATTTATGTGGACCAATGAAGGAGGGCCACGTGGGCCAATGGTTGGCTTCCACGTGGCCTCCATGTAATGCATCAAAATTTTGTTAAGGGGTTGAACCACCCCACAGGAGTCAAAATCGAGACTCTACAAAGAAACACAAGGCCTTTACCAATGTGCAACACAGATTTTCTTAACCTCTATAGTTCAAAGGTCTTATTTAAAGTTTAATGGTGCATGGTTTGGGGTAGGGGGCTAGGCTAAGCGTTAGCCCTTAGCCACAACCTACTTCCACAGGACTGTAGGAAAGGGGACCTAGAGCTAAGGCTTAGCCCGGCCCATGGACCCAATGATACCCACATATAACCATTGCTTGGGCCAAATACAAAACCACCAGTGGAGTTTAATAGGGGGGCAGCCTGAGGTCATAGAGATATCATGTAACTAGGTGTGAGAAGATAATGGAAAAGGGCCAGCCCTCAGCTCACATGACCCTTTACTGTTCTAGTAGCACAACGCGCAAAGGGGGCTAGCCTCGTGCCACATGGCCTTCAATGTGACCACTCGTCAGCGAAGACAGGGGCACACTTTCTAAGTCCTCGACCCACAATCTTCGACATTAAACTTGGTCATATGCGCACCCATACAAACCTGTTTTTCAAAACTGGGTGATTAGTGGATAGTGTAATTATCTAAAAAATTTGCCCATCGGGTGGGATTGTAGGCTAGGTTTGCGTGCCAGTTCTGGATTTGGGGTTCTCAAGCTAATTTTAGGTCGAATTGTAGGATGGTTAAGATAGAAATTCATGAGAGAGCTTGGAATCATAAGTTTTGGAGTTTTTATCCAAATTGAGCTCATAAAGAGATTTCTTAGGGGTTTTTTGATGTTCTAAATCCATTGGTAACCTCTATTTTATTATTTGAGCACATCTATAGGGTTGTTTTAGGTTTGAGGCTAAAGGTGCATGGATCAGTCAAGGATTAGAAGCAATTCTGGGAAGTTTTTGGGCATGGAGAAGACCTTTTAGGGGTATTCTCAATTCCAGAAGGCTACTACAGTAGTTTTAACCAACAAGGTTCAACTTAGGTTTAAATTTTCTTATCATGAAGTTTTAATTATATGTTTCAATGTGGAATTGAAGCATGCACATGATGTTTTTAACTCATTTCAATTGATGTCATCTTTGAAGGAGATGTTTTGAGTTGTTGTTGTTGTGAGTGTTCTTTGTAGGATAACATTACCTTTTAGGGTTAATATTCACATATTTACCTGCAACAATTGTTTATGTACTTCATTGATACTGAATATATGAGTGGTCTAGTCATGTTGATAGGCCCGAAGATGTAGCCCAGGAGGGGTGAACTCTGTCAACAAACCTTTATCTTTCTCTTCTTTATGATTTCATGGATTATGTGTGTTATGTTTATCTACATATGGAGACTATTTCATGATTTGATTATTATAAGACCCGATTTTAAACTTGCAAAGCATTGACATGGTCCTAAGTTTTGTTTATTTGATTTTGGAAAAGAGGAAGAAATTACTTAAATCCAATTTAAGATCACTTGACCTCCACATGGACTTGGAGTCCCTCAGTCATTAGTGAATTTGAACCATGAGGGAGGATCCTGTGATCCTAACCCAAGTTAGAGAGTTAAGGAGGTGGAAAATCCCCCTAGATTCTCTCCTTGTTGTCTCCATCAGGCGCCTGCACAGTAAATGCCTAAAAAATGCCTCTTTTTCCTACAATTTAATCACATTGGGCCTCACAATATGAAAAACACCTTTTAATCTTCTTACTAAGAATATTATCACTAAAAATGTGAATTAATGTGATAAAATGATATTTTTAAGGGCTGGAGGATAACATAATGAACTTCAAAATGTCCCTATTAATGGGACCTGTCACCAAACACAAATAATTTGTCATCTTTATTGATGAATTATCATGGAAGTGTTGGATTTCCTTCATGCAGAAGAAGGATGATATTTTCTCCAAGTTCTTAGAAGTCAAAGCACCGGTCGAGAAAGAAACAAGCAAGAAGGTGAAGGTTCTTAGGAGCGATAATGGAGGTGAGTACATGTTGAATGAGTTTAAAAATTTTTGTGCAATAAAAGACATTTGATGAGAGTTGACAACACCTCACAAACTAAAGCAGAATGGGGTGGTTGAGAGGAAGAACTAGAGCATTGTGGGAGCAGTGAGGGTGATGTTGCATGACCAAAGCCTACCTCTGCACTTGTGGGCTAAATCATGCAACACAACAGTTTATCTGTAAAACATGAGTCCTCATCGAATTCTTGGCATGATTACATCAGAGGAGAATTTCTCCAGGAGGAATTTGGATGTGTCACACATCAGGATTTTTGGAGCCTTTGCATACTGCCATGTCTTCAAAGAATCAAGGAAGAAGTTAGTATTGGAAATACTAAGAGGGGGGGTGAATCAGTATTTCTTTTTAATTGTTCTTTTTATCACCAAAACATTTATATATGGAACATAGAAATAGATAGCCAGAATAAATGCTTTTATTAACACAAACAGTGTAATGAAATAGATAAAATATATAAATGGTTGCAATCAGTTACCAAGCAGCAACTTGGCATTTTGTGAGGCTCCAACCTCCAAAGATTGAACTCTGTTTTGCCAAGACAACAGTCTTGGACTTAGGAGCACCAACTCCTGAGGATTCCATTCCTTTCAGTTTTGAAGCTCCAACCCTGTGGGCTCCAAACCTTTATGATCAATTGTTATAAACTATTATGTTGTAGTTCTCTGCTCCCAAGCCTGCTGAGCTTATGCTTCACTCCTGTTCTCCTGCTTAACCTGCCTCTACCTGAAGTTTGGCTTTCTCTTGCTTTGATTATTCACACACACAAACCCTTTCCTTGTTTTTTCTGTTTTATATGTCCTTGATGCCTCTCACTGTTGGTTTCAGCGTTCCGTTGGCTCTTCGGCTTCCTCAATGCTCGCTTTAGCTTCCTCTGTGCTGGCTTTTCCTTTGGCTTCCCTCTTCTTCATCGCTTTGGCTTCCTTTGTGTTGGCTTTTCCTTTGGCTTCCCTCTTCTTCATCGCTTTGACTTCCTCTGTGCTGGATGGTCCTTCGGCTTCCCGACTTTTCGGTTTCCTCTACACTAGCTTGTCCTTCGGTTTCTTGGCTTTTCAGCTTCCTCTGTCTCTTCGTGTTCACCAATACTTTAGGGACACATTGATTCAATAGCAAGGACCGAAAATAATTAGAGAAGACTGTTGCACATTAAAAAACTGTAACAGAGGCCCTTTTTAATAATAATGTGCATCCAACGGAACTTTATTGTTTACAGAGAGATTTTATTGGAGGGATAGTACCAACAAGGAGGCCCCACCTGCCATGTCACCATCGCAATTGCAATCAAATTTGTTTAGGTCTATTGAACTATTAGAACCCCAATTATAAGCCTTTTGGCCTAAAAATACCCGGGCAACACAAATATTGAAATACACAGGAAATATATGAAAATCCTGACCAAAACGCTTAGGGGCGGACTTCAAAGAACATTACACCCACATCTATAACTGCTTCGGGTCTGCCTTTGGTCGCTATCGCAAGCCCACCGTCAATCTAAGAGATCCTCAATCCAGCAGTCGATATTCATTTTCAGGTGGCCCAGAACTACGAAGGTTACCTGCCCGAAGAAAGCGGTTTCTCTCTTTCCTCCACCAGCCACACGTCACCCATTTTATGGGATCGGGCGGAGCCAGCCCAATACCATTTACCGCCTAAGGCCTACCCAAAATCCTACTTATGGAACTTAAGTACTATAGGTCCACTTCTAAAAATCCTTTCGGGTCTGATCTTTATCGCTTTGGGGCTTTTCCTTTGTATTTCGGTTTTTACACCGAAACCTGCCAATACACAGAAAAACCATTTATGCGCCAAACTTAAAATTTATAAAGTCGGGTTTATAAAACCCATCGAGTTTGCTGTGTAATCGCAATTGGCAGTAGCATGTGTTATTGGCCCCGGTCCTTTGCATCGCGACGATACGATATTGTGATCATCGATCATCACAATCACATGTCGCATGGCCCCGGGGTCTTTCCTTTGCCTCGTAGCATCGCCAACGCCAATCTGCTGATATATATGTATTTTCCACCTCTGATAGTGTATTTCGAAATATGCACTCTTTTCCACCTCCGATAGTGATATTGCATATATATATATATATATATATATGTGTGTGTGTGTGTGTGTGTGTGTGTGTGTTTTTCGACCTATTTTAACTCTTCCACCTCCTTTAACTCTTTTGTGGCATATATTGCTCCTGATAGTATATTCTTTGGCATATATGTATGACATATATATTGCTCCTCCTGTAGCTTCGATAACTCTGCTTGGCTTCCTCTGGCTCCTAGAATATTGCCATATTGACATCAATGACAATCTATGTCAGCAATCTCCCCCTTTGTTATTGATGGAAATATTCTTCTTCTCTCCCCCTTTAACATCTATGGCAATGGAATGTATACGGACTCCCCTATCGAACAACTCCCCCTGTCCTGCAAGATTTTTATGAATGAACTTAAGTGATGCTAAAGAGATAACCCCCATCTTTTGATGAAGATGTTCAAATGCTTCTCGAGGAAGAGGTTTTGTGAAAATATTAGCTATTTGTTCCTTGGTATTGATATATTCCAAGATGATGTTTTGTTTAGCTACTTGTTCACGAAGGAAATGATACTTGATTGGTATATGTTTGGTCTTTGAGTGCATCATTGGATTTTTGCTAAGACTGATAGCACTTGTGTTATCACAATAGATGGTAATTGGTTGATTTGTACCTATGTTGACATCTTTTAGAGCTTCCTTCATCCATAGCATTTTAGTACAACAGTCTGCAACAGCTATATACTCAGCTTCGGCTATGGATAATGATATAGATGTCTATTTTTTGTTGAGCCAAGATACTAAACAGTCTCCCAGGAAGAATGCATTTCCACTAGTACTTTTTTGATCATCTACACTTCCAGCCCAATCAACATCAGTGTATGCAATTACAGTCAGTGTTGAGCTCTTAGGGTACCAAATACTAAAATCAGGATTTCCTTTCAGATATCTGAGAATTCATTTTACAACTAACAAATGGGATTGTTTAGGAGCAGATTGAAATCTTCCCACCATTCCTACTGCCTGCATTATGTCGGGTCTCATAGCAGTTAAGTATAGAAGGGCTCTAATTATTGACCTGTAATGAGTTGCATCTACTGGAGGGGAGTCATCATTTTTGCTCAATTTTCAATTTGTGGTCATAGGTGTGCTCATGGGTGCACAGTCTTCCATTCCATATCTTTTAAGCACGACTTTAAGATATTTGGCTTGAGATATAAACAATCCTACTCTAGTTTGAGATACTTGTAGTCCAAGGAAGTGAGATAACTCTCTTATCATTGACATCTTGAACTCTTTTGACATGTTTTGAGAAAATTCATGGCTCATCTCATCATTATTGCTAGCAAAAATCAAATCATCAACATAAACAAGTGTGACTAGTAACTCACCTTCATCCATATTTATGTAGAGATTACTTCCTTCCACTCCCTTCTTGAAGCCTTGCTGTTGTAGATAGTGATCCAATCTTGCATACCAAGCTCTGGGAGCTTGTTTCAACCCATATAATTCCTTTTCAACTTACAGACTAAGTCTTTTCCTTCTGTTAGATCAAACCCTTCTAGTTGCTCCATGTAACTATTCCTTGAGTTCCCCATTCATAAATGTTGATTTTACATCCATTAGATAGATTTTGAATCCTTTTGAGAAAGAAAATGCCAATAACATCCTGATAGCTTCCATACAAGCTACTGGTGCAAATGTTTCTTCAAAGTCAATTCGTTCAATTTGTGAATAGCCTTTGCAAACAAGCCTTGCCTTGTTTCTGATGATTTGTCCATCTTCATTCATTTTGTTTTTGAATACCCACTTGGCATCTATAATATTTTTGTCCTTTGGACAAGGTACCAGCTCCCATGTATCATTCTTCTCAATTTGGGACATTTCTTCTTCCATGGCTTTTACCCAATGAGGATCCTTACTTGCTTGAGAATATGTTTCTAGTTATGTCATGGATAGAAGAGCAATATCATTTTTCTTTGGTGTACTTATCATCCTTCTTTGGGTTTGCATCCCTTCATCTCTATTGCTAATAATCTACTCTTCTGGATGATATTTCTAGGGAAACTTCATATTTGAAGGGGTATGAGGTGGTTATTTTTCCTCTTCTTCTTCTTCCTGATCTATTTCTTCTTTTTCAGGTTCTTCTTCTTCAATAAGAGGATGAACTTCGTGTTCTTCAATTTCTTTTTCTAGAAGGTCTTCATAAATCTTTACATCAATGCTTTCCACTATTTTCCTTAGTCAATTATTGTAGCACTTGTAGGCTTTGCTTCGTGTAGAGTATCTAAGGAAGATCCCTTCATCAACCCAAGAATCAAACTTTCTTGGTGAGCCATCATTGATTTTTATGAAGCACTTGCTTCAAAATATCTTGAAGTACTTTACTGAAGTAGGTCTTCTTTTCCATAGTTCATAAGGATTTTTTTCATAATCTGGTCTTAATTGAGATCGATTCAAGGTATAGACAGTTGTCCCAACTGCTTCTCTCCAGAATTTTGGCTGCAAATCTGCTGCTAATAGCATTGTTCTTGCCATTTCTTGAACTGTTTAGTTTCTTCTTTTAACTACCCCATTCTGCTGGGGTGTTCTGGTAGTACAAAATTCTCTTTTAATTCCATGTATTTTATAGAAATCATTAAATTCTTTTGATGTGAATTCTCCCCCTGTATCTGTTCTAAGGCACTTAATATTTGTGTCCTTTTCATTTTCTACAAGAGCTTTAAGATTCTTAAAACACTCAAATGCTTCATATTTATATTTTATAAAATATATCCACATCATTCTGGTACAGTCATCAACAAATAAAACAAAGTACCTTTCTCCTTGGAGTGCCTGATTTCTAGTTGGTCCACATAAATCAGCATGGATGATCTCCAAAGGCTTCGCTGTAGAGAACTCCTTGGTCTCATGGTTGGTTTTGGTTTGCTTTCCATGTTGACATGGGCTACACATTCCTTGTTTTGGTTTGAATAACTTTGGAATGTCTCTCATAACTTTAATCTTGCTGATATTGATCAAGTTCTCGAAGCTTGTATGTCCAAGTCGCTTGTGCCACAACCAATTTTCATCTATTTGACTTAATTAGCATTTATCTTCTTGAATCTTGTTCAGAATGTAAATGTTGTCTGGTGTTCTAACCCCTTTCGCCACAAGTTCCCCTGAGGAAGAGTTCCTTATTTCACAGTCTTTGGTGCTAAAGACAACATTATGTCCTTCATAACAGATTTGGCTGACACTCAGGAGGTTGTGTTTGAGCCCGTTTACTAGCAGAGCATTTTGGGCTTTTCCTTTTCCATTGATAAGAGTAATAGTTCTTTTTCCAGCAATTCTGGTAGATCCACTTCCATAGGGTACATTTCCTTCCTTTTTGCTCAATGAGACAAACTTCCTTTTGTCCCCTGTCATGTGTCTGGAGCACCCACTAGCCACAAACCAATGATTTTCATTATTTTGAGCATATAGAGCCAGACCACATTTATCCATGTTGGGATTCTCACTACTTTCTTTTCCTCTTTTGAGTGGGAAACCTTGTTCATAGTGTCCATTATTGTAGCAGAATGAGCAAATTAGATCAAATTTGGTTAAGGGATCAAACGAATTGTAGGCCTTGATTTGTCCCTACCTTTTGGGGCCATACGGTTTGATTCCTTGATCCTCTAGTTTTGGTGTTTCATTCTTGCAAGCCATGCAATGTCTGGCTTGATGACCAAAGTTTTTACAATGGAAATAATGTCCAAGAAAGATAGTTTTGTACCCGTTGTAGTAGCCACGATTTGAATAAACTTCCTTCCTTGGAATTACTCCCACTTCATTCTTTGGATTTGAGATGGGCCTTTGATGGAATACTAGTTTGTATCTATTGTAATATCCATGATTCGAATTCACATTCTTCTTTGGAGTGATTCTCTCTTCATTCTTTGGATCTGGGATGTGCCTTTGATGAGATACTCTTTCTTCTTTTGGGTTGTTGGAAAGTGCATCAGCATAGCTTTTCACACTATTCTTAAGGCTTGATGATTCTCCTTTAAAACCTATTCCAGATTTGTCATGTTGAGGTTTTTGAATTTTTAGGATAGTCTCAAGTATTTGAGAGGTTTTCCAACCCTTTTTAACTTGCTCCAATTCCTTCCTTAGAGATAATATTTCAGCTTCACATTCTTCGCAAGTTTCTTCTTTTTCTTTTAGCTTTGTTTCCAAGAGAACTTCCCTTCTTTTTGTTTCCTCATTTTCTAACTTGAGAGGGATGATTTTATTCCGTAGTTTCTCATTTTCTTCAATGGCACTTATTAATAGTTCATCTACATTTCCTTCTAGCCCTAAGTCATCATCATTTGTGGATGCCATGAATAATGTTTCTTGGCTTTCAACATGGTCACTTTCTTCATCTGATTTATTTTTGATGACTACAAATTCATCTTCATCAAACTCATCTTGCTTAGAGAAGAGGTTCTTCTTATTGTTCCCTTTATTTTTGTATGCCATTCTTTTAGAATTTCCTTCATCACCGCTATCATGCTTATGAGGACATTTTGCAGCATAATGACCTATTTTTCCACATTTGAAATAGATAAGAGGGTACTTACCTTTTAACTTAGATCCTTTCTTTAGATTTTGTACAAATTGCACCAATTCGGATTCCACATCAAAGTCATCACTACTATCATTCCTTTCTTTCCCCTTCTTTGATTTTGAAGCCTTAAATGCTGCATCTTTGGAGCTTGGGCCACCTTTTCTCATTTCATAAGCAGTGAGGATTCCATGGATTTCATCCATTTTGAGAGTATCTAGATCCTTTATTTCTTCTATGGCACTTATTTTGGAGTCAACTTTGTCTGGAAGAGATCTTAAGACCTTTTGAACAATGGTACTTTCTTCAATGTTTTCATCCAATCCTTTAAGAGAGTTGACCACTTCAGCTACTCGAAGAAACTATGATGCAATATCTTATTCATCGTCCATTTTCAAACTTTCAAATTGCCTTCTATTAGTTTGAAGCTTTGCCTTCTTGACTTTTGAGTCCCCATCGTATAAGCCAATAAGCTTATCCCACATTTCTTTGGCAGAGTTACAATTCATGACTTTTGTAAACTCGGAATTAGTGATTCCACTAGTGATGGAGTTCAAGGCTTTTGCATTTACAATGTAGGCTTTCCTCTCATCTTGATCTATTGGAAGAGTGGAAAGAATTGGGTACACATTTAGAACTGAATGCTAGAATTTAGGTCCAAGGGACACTAAGTAGTAGGTCATTCTCTTTTACCGGAAAACAAAATTGGTGTCGTCGAACAGAGGAGGTCTTCCTGGCGCTTCATGATTTCTCATCATGACTACGAATCCTTCTTCAAGCTGTTAGGCTAATATAAAGAAGCTCGCTCTGATACCAATTGTTGGAAATACTGGGGGGGGTGAATCAATATTTCTTTTTAATTGTTCTTTTTATCACCAAAACATTTATATATGGAACACAGAAATAGATAGCTGGAATAAATGATTTTATTAACACAAAGAGTGCAATGAAATAGATACAATATATAAATGGTTGTAATCAGTTGCAAAGCACCAACTTTGTTTTTCCAAGGCAACAATCCTAGACTTAGGAGCACCAACTCCCAAGGATTCCAATCCTTTCAGTTTTGAGGCCCCAACCCCATGGGCTCCAACCCTTTATTATCAACTGTTATAAAATATTTTGATGTAGTTCTCTGCTCCCAAGAATGCTGAGCTTATGCTTCACTCCTGTTCTCCTGCTTCTCCTGCCTCTGCTTGAACTTTGGCTTTCTCTTGCTCTGATTATTCACACACACAAAGCCTTTCCTTGTTTTTCTGTTTTATATGTTCTTGATGCCTCTGACTGTTGGTTTCCATGTTCTGCTGGCTCTTTGGTTTCCTCAATGCTCGCTTTAGCTTCCTCTGTGCTGGCTTGTCCCTTGGCTTCCCTCTTCTTCATCACTTTGGCTTCCTTTGCACTGGCTTGTCCTTTGGCTTCCCTCTTCTTCATCACTTTGGCTTCCTCTGCGTTGGTTGGTCCTTTAGCTTCCTGGCTTTTCGGCTTCCTCTGTCTCTTTATGTTCACCAACACTTCAGGGACACGTTGATTCAACAACAAGGACTGAAAAATAATCAGAGAAGATTGTTGCACATTAAAAAATTGTAACAGAGGCCCTTTTTAATAATAATGTTCATCCAACGGACTTTATTGTTTACGGAGAGATTTTATTGGAGTGATAGTACCAACAAGGAGGCCCCACCTACCACGTCACCATCACAATCACAATTGGATTTGTTTAGGTCTACTGACCTATCAGAACCCCAATTATAAGATTTTTGGCCTAAAAAACCCTAGGCAACACAAATACTGAAATACACAGGAAATATATGAAAATCCCAACCAAAATGCTTAAGGGAAAACTTGAAAGAAATTTGCACCCACATCTATAACTGCTTCAGGTCCGCCTTTGGTCGCTATCGCAAGCCCACCATCGATCTGTGGGATCCTCAATCCAGCGGTAGATATTCATTTTCAGGTGGCCCAGAAGTACAGAGGTTACCTACCTGAAGAAAGCAGTCTCTTTCTTTCCTCCGCCAGCCACACGTCACCCATTGTATGGGATTGGGCAGAGCCAACCCAATACCATTTACCGCCTGAGGCTTGACCGAAATCCCACTTAGAGAACTTAAGTACTATAGGGCCGCTTCTAAAAATCCTTTCGGGTCCGATCTTTATCACTTCGGGGTTTTTCCTTTGTATTTCAGTTTTTACACCGAAACTCGCCAATACACAGAAAAACCCTTTGTGTGCGAAACCTAAAATCTATAAAGTCGGGTTTATAAAACCCATCGGGTCCGCATGTGTAATCGGAATCGGTAGTAGCATGTGTTATTGGCCCCACTACTTTGCATCACGGTGATGTGATATTGCGATCGTCAATCATCACAATCACATGTCGCATGGCCCCAAGGGTCTTTCCCTTGCCTTGTGGCATCACCAACGTCGATCTGCCGATATATATGTATTTTCCATTTCCGATAGTGTATTCCAAAATATGCACTCTTTTCTGCCTCCAATAGTGATATTGCATATATATATGCTTTTTGGCCTTTCTTAACTCTTCCGCCTCCTTTAACTCTTTTGTGGCATACATTGCTCCCAATAGTGTATTCTTTGGCATACCTTGCTCTCGATATGGCTCCTCCTCAGCTTTGACAACCCTGTTTTTCTCCTCCGATAGGTTCTTCTTAGGCATATATGTATGACATACATATATATTGCTCCTCCTGTAGCTACGATAGCTCTGCTTGGCTTCCTCTGGCTCCTAGAATATTGCCATATTGACATCAATGACAATCTATGTCAACAATTAGATCTGACAATAGAGTTAGAGGTATTTGTAGGTTACAAAGAAACTCCCCACAACTACTATGTATATTTTTCATCCATTAGAATGACAATTGTGTGAAGGGATGTAAAATTTGATGAAGACAAAACCATGTAGTGCTCTCTTGAGAGGGAGCTTGAGATCCCACCAGAGGAGGAGCTTTTAGCTCCAAAAGAGGAGCCTCAGGATGTTGTGGAGTAGCCACAAGTTAGAGAGTGGAGATAACCACTCAAGCAAAACCATCCATAAAAGGCAAGAAGAGAACCAAGGAACCCGAGACTTATGCAGGATGTGAGGGAGAATGTGGGTGCTCTTTCAAATCAACACAGATAGAGAAGGTTACTAGATTGGTACATTGGCTACATGTCTCTAATCACTGAGCTTGTAGAGACTGAGCCATCCTCTTTCGACGAAGTAGTAGAGAAACCTGTATGGGTTGATGCAATCCTGCAGTTAAAATCCATTGTAAAGAAAAATGTTTGGGAAGTGGTCCCAAGACCAGCAGATAAATTAGTTGTGGGTTCAAGATGGATCTTCAAGGTGAATCATGTAGCAGATGAAAGCATAGAAAAGTACAAGGACATATTTGTAGCCAAGGGGTACCCTCAGGTTGAGGGGATTGACTATGAGGAGACCTTTGCTCCTGTAGCAAGGTACTCATCCGTCATATAAATCCTTTCTCTAGCTACATAGATGGGGTGGAAGATGTTGTTAAAAGTAACTAGGTTCAATCTTCATAATGACATGTAATCATGATCTCTGTAAATGATGAAAATAAAAGAATAAAATTATTTTTGTAATGCCTTGCTTCATGGGTTTCATGAGCAAGAGATTTTATTTGTTAGTGTCTCTCCTTGAGAGCCTTAGGATTTATCATTAACTCAAAGAGCCAATGTCATGTATGAAGAGCTCTTCTTGCACATGAGTCAATGTATACGAGTCTATGAAAAAGTCTAGGAGCCCTCCAATAATAAGCACTAGTCCTCCTCTTGAATTCGGCCTCAAAATAGTGATAAATATCATGTCAGCTCACATCAAATAGACACACCTATTCGAATATGCATAGTGTTATAGCTCCAAATCTTACCCTTGATATTTGTGATGCTACACTTATGGCCTAGGGCAACCCCTTCTTCTAGACCTAGTCCAAATACTTAAAAAAACAATGTTTTACTCCCTATACGCGACATTTCCCTGAGCTAAAAGTGTGTGTACACGGGTATGGGCATACCCAACCCACGTATATGTCTTAAAACACTTGAAAAAATTAAATATCCTTAATTTCGAGTGAAGATCATGATTTTTACCTGTTGATTACCTGTTAGTGCCCGTAGCCCAACTGTTCCCAATGAATTCCCAACTAAAAAACTACTTTGGGAAAAGTATAAAAATGATTCAATGGGAAGGCCTAAGAGGGAGAGAATAGAGAGAAAATTACTCTGCTGAGATTATCCCTAATCAAGTCTGAAGATCCTTGTGCTTCCAGCACTCCCCCCATTACAGGAAACCCTTGTTTCCTTGAGCTATGATGTCATTTCACTAGTTGACATATCTTTGTATGAGTCATGGAAGGAGCCTTTTTAAGACTTGGGATTGGACAGATCCGGAGGATGGTTCCGCTTGGAGCTAGCTAGAGGAAGATTCAGGTCTAAGGATTGAAAGGAACTCCAAGAGGGTTTGGACCCTGGATGGATCTACCCGAACGAAGGATCCCCAGGTGCACCCCTCTTCACGTAGTTTGCTTATTTAAGTATCTTGACTATGTGGAATGCTTGTTTTTTACTGTAGATAACCCCGGCTCTGCTAAGGTGTTAACCCAAAACCATAGGGGACTTTGCCCCTCAACAGAATTGGTGACTCCACTGGGGACAACAATATTGTTGTTCCTAGTTTGGCTTATTTTAAGCCAATCAAGGCTCAGCCATAGTTGTTCTTGCTATAACTAGTTTGTCTGTTCCTATAGGAACTTAGACTTTAAGTCTAAGAAATTTCTTCAGACCTCTTTTTTGCTTTTTATTGTGAACTATCATATACGCAGTTTTGTCAGGTTGGAGTAGAGTATGTATGCAAGTTTCCCCATATGAACCCGTGTATACACAACTTTCTTTAGGTTGAGTTGTGTACACATGCAACTATGTATTGACACAGTCACGTATACCCTAATTTTCTAAGATTTGTCAAGTCTTTCTATTTCAGAAGATTTGTTTGCTAGTCTAAGGGTTTCCTGAGTAGTCAATTTTTGTTGTCAATCTTTGGTTTTGCAGCAAGTTTTCGGTTTCAAATTCTCTCTTATTGTGGAAAGTTTTGGTCTTGTTTTGTTTTGTCGCAAGTATCATCATTTGTATTTGAGCACACGAGATTTCTTTATGGGAATCTTGGCTATTCTGGTCTTCCAGAGCAGAAAGGTTGGTTTCAATCTTTGTGACAAACTTTATCTTTGTGATCTTCTTTCTTTGTGTCAAAACTGCATCTTGTGGCCATTTGATTTTCTTGCTTTTTGAAAGTTGTTGAGTGACGATTTTGAAAGTTGTCTTTCTTGGTCTTTTGATCATTGTCACCAAGCTCTTTTTGCTGCTTTTTGGTCATTAAGAGCATCTTGAAACACCTATTTTGTTGAGTTTTCACCCATTTTGAGTTGATAACTTGCGAAGTGTTTTTTTTGTCTATCTTTCGGTCTCAAATTTTTCAATAGTATTTGGAGAACTTTTGAAAAGTTGTTCTTTTGTTTTTTCTTTTGAAGAAAACTTCTTGAAAACTTGGTTTTTGCTTTCTTTTGCCTTGTTTTCATTTGGTTTCTTTTTGCGAGTGAAAGTGCATTTTGTTTGTCTTGAGATTTTCTTTTAATGTTTGGATGAAAATGAGCATTAGCAACTTATATTCTATCTAAACATCTTAAGTGGCTAATTAGAAGTGATAAACAAGTTACTTTCATTATTTGCTTTAGAGTAGTTTTAAGTTTTTGCATCAGCATATACTCATTGCATTAGGATAGTTTGTGCATCTTTTAGGGCATCCATAGTTTTTGTTGGTTTTTGTGAGTGTGAAGCTTGTTAAAAGAAACGAAAAGAGAAATTTATTGCTTTCTTAGAAGTTCCTTAGAACCTGGTAGAAATTTCTTTCATCGAAGAACAAAACAATTGCATTTGCATATAGTTTGGTTTTTATTAATTTCTTTTGTGTCGAAAAACACCACAAGTTTCATTTCCGTTTATACTTTAACTTAAGAACAACCCATTTAAAAACAAGCGCTAACTAAAATATACTAGAACTTTTTTATATTGTCAATTTAGACACACCAACAAGTTTTAGGATATTTAGGGCCTTGGATTAGGCGAGTGGAGAGAAAACTCTCCAAGGCCACTTTAAACTGTCAAACATAGAAGTCTAAATAGCGAGTGCAAATCCAATAGCATTAGGGAGACCAGGAAAGCTCTGGATCTAGGAGTTAAGCACGAGGGGTTTTGAAGATAAGGAAGAGAGATACCCCCTCTCCTACTTGTCGGATCTTACCTCAAGACTGTTTCGCCTGGCTTCTGACACGAGTTGGTAACCTTAGTTGCTTCTCCTAGGGATCTACATAGGTTGCTACAGAGGGGAATCCCGTGGCACCTAAGGTCGACGTTGTATCACTCTCAGCAGTACTTCTAGAGGGCACCCTTGCGAAGCTTGGGAGCTTGCACCGGCACAGATTGTTGTTTGGAGGTCAGCATAACTTCCTCTGATATCTTCACTGGTAGGCCTGGGCCGTCATTATCCCAGACTATCTTCGGAAGGCCCCTACTTCACTTTCTTGTATTTTGGTGTCTGGTCCTCATCACCCGGAGTGGAAATACTTGAAAGTTGTTTGACTAGCTGATATCTTTTAGTGAATTTTTTTAGTGCGTGCTCTATGCTCTTAGTTGGCATAGATTTCATTTTTTCTTGAGTCTTTAATTAGATCTTAATAAAAAATTCAAAGTGGCTGACCGATCGCCTAGATGGTCTCAAAGACTTCGTGGTCTTTCACCACCAAGTTTAGAGTCTTCTCCTAGAAGGCACAGACGTAATACTGCTAGTGGTTTTCACCTAGTGGCAGTTGACACATCGGGGATTGATCCTCCACTTGGGGGAATTCATGTAGAAGACAGGCCTAGTACTACCACAGATTCAGAGAGGAACACTCCCGTTCTCTCTCAAGTCCTCTTCCAGTCGAAAAATAAGATTGAGGTAGAAGAACTCTCAGAGTCGTTAGCGGATCCGAATTCTCCTCTGCCTCCTGATCATCTGGACCTAGTAGTATACGTTGGGACTCTGACACATAGACCTTCAATTCCAGGTCACATCACACACATCCCTTCGATGACCACTGTTGGGAGCATGGCATCCACCGCAAGTGCTATAGGCACGTAGACTCCTATATCAGTACAAGAGAGAGGAACAATTTCCATCCCTTCTACATCTTTATTTGGGTCTACTGCTAGCACATCTTTGTTTGGGTCTACTTCCATTCCGTCAACGAGTGGAAGTTCCCAAGAACATGCATCCAGTTCTAGATTCTTCCCATTTTGAACCCAGTCACAGGGTATTCCATCAGTTCCGTTCAGCAGCTCCACGTCCATGATGAGTGGATCGGATTCATTTCAAGGTTTTCCTTTTGGAAGTAGTCATATACCACATTCCAACCCGACGATAGGATCTATGCCTTTTTCTTCTATAGGTCAAGGCAGTAATCCCTATCAAATTGGACTAACCTTGCAGGTAGTGGCATAAGAACTAGGAATCCATTTTTTGGCCAACAAGGCAATACGCCGTACTCCACAGTTATTTTGTTTTGAAGTATTCCTCCTTTAGCTACTGCTTGGAATCCTTATCAAGGGTTATCGACTCCTTATAATTCTTTTGGAGGGAACTTCGCTGGTTTTGGAAGTGTTTCGGCTAGAGTTGGTCAAACTCTGAGTTTCGTTGGACCACAAGGGTCACCTTTTGGTTCAACGGGTTCTGCTAGTTACATCGAGCAGCCTAGTGCCTTTCAAAAAACAAGCCAATATTTTTAGAACTTTGGGAACTCCGCCCAATTTGGGTGGAATCCCCAAGGTCCTCCTAGGCTTCCTTTTCTAGAAACACTGAATTTGCCAAATCTCACAAAATTAACAAATGATCCAATCAGATACAATCCAACCTGGCCTCTGGTCCCAACCAAACTCCCTTCAGACATTCCAAGTTCGAGGGGAAAGCTGGTAAAGACTTGGGCAACCATGTAACCACATTCCATTTGTAGTGCTCATCAAACTCCCTCATCGATGACTCAGTTAGGTTGAGACTTTTTCAATGCACCATAATTGGCAATGCAACCAAGTGGTATATAGAGTTGCCAGGGGGAAGCTTGACATCTTTCGCTAATTTGGCTAACATTTTTCTAAACCATTTCCAGTTTCCCGTCCGTTATGATGCCAGAACTAAACTTTTGGCCAATTTCCGTCAGGATATGACAACTCACATTTCTGATCATATTCAGGAATGGAGATGGAGAAAGAGGCTCATTAAAGCCGAAATTCTGCCTGAATACCATCTCGAATAGTTCTTGAAATCGTTACAACCTAAGATTTCCAAGGATGTCTCTTTGTCTGGAGTCTATCCTAAAGAGCAAGCTATTTTTCAGGCCTAATAGTTAGAATTGATTTAATCTTAGTCTAGGATTCTTTAGAAAATCTTGCTTGATGCTCCTGGGACTAAGGTTGATATAGCCAAATCGAAGCTAGGTCCTCATGCGGATGGTATCGTTTGATCAATAGACACCAATGCGGTGAACCTGTTGAGCCAATTGCAGCAGTTGTCTTTATAAACTGCTTCTACCAATCAGGTCACATCGTCTAACCCTTCGCCTTCCCAACCTTCTTCCGTAAACGTTGTTCAGGCTTCTAACCCCAAAGGGAATCAAAATTCCAATGGGAAGAAGAAGGGATGAGGTAAAAAGAAGAATCAAGATGGGAAGGGTAGTGCGAACAATCCCAACAATGGTGCTGGTGAGGGTGGAAACGGGTCTAAAAAGAAAGTCAAGTTTCCATGCAAGCTATGCAGTGGAGACCATTTGACTCATCTCTGCTTGAAAATTCAGGATGCTCGGTGCTTGTTAGTACAACAAGGGACTTCTAGCTCTCAAGCTGTGTTAACCAACCCTTTCACCCAAGGGTAGCAGCTGCTTGCTGGTGCGAATTCAAACCCTAGTACCTCTATAGGGGGCAACCAATAGGGGGACAATTCCTCAAATGTCTTCATGATGGGTTCTCACGCCAATGTGGCCACACAGTCACATGATTATGGTGAAGCTGAAACATCCAAGGATAAAATTGTGCCCGTAACTATGGACCCACTTCATATTAAGCGACCCTCTGTCGAGTCTATACCTCGGATATCGAAAAGTTCCGCCAAGTGTGATACTATCAACCCTAATGCTAGGGTAGCTCAGAATTACTCCATTATGGAGGATCTGGCTCAGAGTCCATGCACGATGTTGGCTTTAGAGGTACTCCAGTCGTGTCCAACTCAGCAAAGTGCTTTTCTTTCAGCGATAGGGGCAGGTGATCCAAACAATTCCTTAGCTCTCACTTTTGATATGCATAATGTCAAAAAGAGACTTCCCCATCATATGGCTTTCCAAATAAAGTATACTTACCGGAAAACTAATATTTTTTGAACAGTTATAGATGAGGGAGCTTCCACATGTGTCATGTCTATGTCATGTTGGAAGGCCATTCGATCGCCTTTGGCTGTTCCTTCACCCACCCTCTTGACAGCGTTTGATGGTCATTCTCATAAGCCACACGGGATTATCCCGACCTTTCCTATAGGTGTTGGAGGAAAGGTCGTTAACATCGAATTAGAAATTGTTGATGCTAACCTAGATGACAATTTTCTCTTAGGAAGGAATTGGATCTATGAAATGGATGTCGTTGTTTCGATTTTATTCCATGTCCTTTGCTTTCCTCATGAGGGGAAAATTTTTAAGGTTGATCAATTGGATTATTCTCCTGTTGATCCTTGTGCAACTTTGGATTCTACTGTTCCAATGGTGGATAACCCCTGTCCACCTACTGAGAATCTGGGAGTCGAGATGTATTCTTCATTGATGGGTATGTTTGATCTTCCCCTCCCACAGCTAAAATAGATACAATTTCATCCTCCAAGGAGCCTTTACGGAAAGAGTTTGTTCAAAATCATTATTTTTCGGATCCTGGAGCCTTATTTTCATCTGTGACCACATTAGATGATGGCAAGGTGGGTGCAATAGAATCTTCTATGTCTGCAGTAGAGCTTAGATATGAGTCTACCAATAACTCTGTAGATAACCATTCTATCCCTTTCTCTGGGGAGGAGTTGGATGGTGATGTGGCTCATTCTCGGACCTTGAATTCCACTTCTGCTTTGGATTGCTTGGATATTGTTTTTCCATCTGACGAAGCGATATTCCAAGCAATGATGGTTGTAGATTGACCATTGGAAGATTTACATCATCGTTTATATTTTCGTCCTCCTTTGCATGAAGCCAAGTCTAGGTCCTCCAATTTGCCTACTAGCGATGTTTGTACAGTTCCTTTGGCTCCAATACAATTTTCTGTCAAAGGTAATATATTGATTGGTTTGATGACTATACCTATAAACATCTCTAGGAGCAAGCTGGCGGAGCCCCCTGACAAGCTCTACCTTAAGAAGTACTTTGCGTAATAGTTAGGCAATGGCTTCTTTATACATTTTGTATTTTTGTACATATCCCATAGGGAGTTTTTGATATCAACACTTTTTGGTTTGCTGTGGTAGGTGTTGATGGATGACTTGGTCTATTTTGGATTCATCGATGGTGCTAGTTGGCACACTCAAAATCTCGCTTCCGCAGTGTGGGTGATCTACTATCCAACTGGTCAGTTGATGGTATCAAGGGGAGTATGCATTGGTCCTGCATCAAATAATATGGCTAAGTATACTGCCATCATAATTTACTATTTGAAGCCATTTCTTATGGAATCGATTCATTGGTAGTCTATCTTGATTCATAATTGATAGTGTCACAATTGAATAACATTTAGCTTGTAAGGGATCCATGTTTATATCGCCAGTATCTAAGGGTGAGGTTGTTGCAAAGATCATTTACTTACATTAATTATTTGCACATTCCAAGATCTCATAATTGGTTAGCAGATTCTATCGCTAATCAAGCTTTAGATTGGCACATCATTCATTGATCACAATAAAATCAAGCATCAAAAAGTCGAAACTATATATATATATCATAAAACATCCTGAGTATACATAAGTGTGTCCAAAATAATATACAAAAATTGGGACTCAAATGCCCATAATCATGTCCAATACATCTAATGCCCCAACTCAGGATGAGCGGCTAAGTATGCGACTAATGCTTTGGCCACACACCTAAGAGTCTGAACCCAGTCTCATGGCATTCCAACCACGTGATGCTGCATGTCTATAGGGAGATCCTCTACAGCCTCCATCGGTACTCATTGAGTTAGTCTCACCAAGTGCCATTGAACTGTGTGTAGGAGTCGCTCTATATCACCAGCCGCCTCTTTGGCACCTCGGCCGTGATGTCCATGCCGTGGGAATCCATTTGGTCGTACTAGCCCAATATCTGGAATATGATCATTACATTAGTCATTTGAATCCCATCAAAAATATTTTTCAAAGTTCATTTTAATATTTGAAAATTCATAAAAATCATAAAATCATAAAATCAAAAACATTTGTTACCTATATTGCTCCATGCTGTGGCTGGTGGTAATGCTAGATCTGGATCTCCTCGGAAGTCCAAGCCGGCATAGGGGTAATCATCCACTACAATGATCTGTTTCTCCCACCAGGAGAAGAAATCATCATCAAAAGCTATCCACGATACGTCCCCGCCACCTAGTTGTTTCATCAGATCAGTCCACTTGCCCATCCATGGATCTCACGGGTTGCTGATTAGAACTGGTACTCTAGGGTGTAGCATTGGGACCCTCTCAAAAAAGGAGCACAGAATGGTCCCATACCCAAAGTTTTTGGTCTGGCCTTTTTTTATAGATGATAGTTGGCTCTTCAAGTTAGTGAGAAGAGGAGTAAACCAATCAAATACTATGGTGAGACAGTCTACCGCCAAGCTCATGGCAAGCCGTGAAGCCTGGTGTAGGGAAGTTGATCCATTTACTCTGGCTATAGTGAATAGGATGATCCTCAATGATAAACTCTCCACATGCTTGATTGGAATTTGGCTTCCAATCTTTTTTGGATGACCTGGGATATATATATGCACATAGTCCTCGATAGAGAGGCTACCTCATGATCTTCCCATGGAATGTACTACCTCTCCCCTCCGGGAAAGGCCTGTGATGAAATAGATATCCTGAATCTCTATCCTCAGTGGCATTTGATGAATCATGTATGAGTCATCCTCGATGTTCCAGTAGTGAATGAGCATTTCGATCAAGTGAGTATTTTCCTTCATATTTCGCATTTTGAAGAACTTTAGCAAATTGCATCATCTTAAGGCATCCCAGGCCTGTGGATTGTTCATAACCTCATCATCTACTGTGGCATGCTCCCTTCCCAAGTGACTAGAATCCTAAGGAAAAAACAAGTTTGGACCATTAATTTTTTGTTTTGAAGTTTAAACGACGTATACACGAGTCTATTTCATACACAGTCACATCTAGGGCCTGCATATACACAGGTTGCATATAACCAACCGGTGTATATGCCGTGACAAATTTTTTTACATAAATTCAACAGTGAAACTTGAATTAAAATTCTTAAAACCAATCACAAATTAATACAAGATAAGTTTAAGGGTTACCTGGTGATTTTGGGAAGATTTGAATGGTCGAATTTGGAAAATGGCAAAGCTCGCTTCTTTTTCTCCACTCCTTGTGCTCTCAACTCAAACGGTAACAATGGTGAGTCAAAAAACTATTTTATAAGCTTTGAAAATGTCAAATTTTTTCAAAACTTGATTTTGTTTTGTCTCATGTAACTTTTAACTTGGGAGCTTGGGATGTCAAGAATGGTTTGATTTTTAGGACATTTTGGATGCTTTTTCAACAGTTTCGAGTTGGTTCCATGACTGCAGACCCATCATGGCATGTACGTTTTCTCACTGGCATATAGGTTAGGGAAGCCATTTTTCCGTTGCATTTTGCATACTAGCCTCCATTTGTTGATACACTTTCCATAGGGTCGATCCCATCATGTTATGGTTCATAAACCATCTTCACTCGCCGATTTTTTAAACCATGGCACGATGGTAGAGCCATCCTTTTCATAGGCATCGTAGTTAGCACCTCACTGACATTTGTTGCCCATGTTGCTTCGATTTGAGTAGGCTCAGGAGTCCTCTGTAGTCCCACCATGACTTATGCGATGAAGACTCATTCCTCTTTACTTCTTTGCTTCGTTCTAGCCTTATACCCTAGAGGCTCCTTCATGTTGAGTTGTACTACTACATTGCATTTTGACCATTTGCACCTTTTGGCCTTGAGCCGGCTTCACTTGGACTCGTGTTTAAGCCACTTTTTGACCATGTCATTTGCAAAATCAAACTTGCAATCCCTTAGCTTCTGCAACTCGAGACCCTATGACCCGTGGAAGGAACATACCTTTGAGTGCCTTTCACCAATTTTCTCCTCCCTACATTGACCATAGGATTGTTCCAATCCTAGGAACTAGATCATCTGTTTCAACGAAACTCA
This sequence comes from Pinus taeda, assembly GCA_000404065.3. Taxonomy (NCBI): domain Eukaryota; kingdom Viridiplantae; phylum Streptophyta; class Pinopsida; order Pinales; family Pinaceae; genus Pinus; species Pinus taeda. The sequence goes on from APFE030003073.1 coordinate 45,657, forward strand.
TTCTTTCCCCTGTACTATAACATTCTTTTATTCTTTTTCTAGCTTAAAGAAAAAGACAAAAAAATTATATATTCCAAAAAAGAGCGAGAACATGACAATATTTCCATTTACTGTTGACATCTAGAGTCAGTCATGTCGCCCTTGAACAAAGCACTCAAAAAAAAGTCTCCTCCATTTGGGCGAGATTTAGTTTGACTTAGGTATGCCTCAACCTTGTTATTGAGTTAGTTCTCCTCCGATTGGTTATCTCTTCCAATCATATGGAGAGTTCGTTCATGCCTCCTACATGATGAACGTATACAGAGTCATCATATGCTGCCACATAGTCATCATTGAATCGTGCTTTTGTTCAAGGGAATTTAGCTTGAGTCAGCCTCTGTGTGGTATCTCTTGACTCATTTTTCAGTCAAGCATCCCTGGTTTTCAGTGTCTTGTCTATGATCACATCAGTTATATTGGTCCTTTACTTGTGTCGGTTTGAGAAGGTCTCCATTGAATTCTTGTTGGTGGTTCTTGTCCTTATCGACAATGACATCTTGCTCTGAGGACAGGCCTAGAGCCGCACCCTAGCCCTATTTCATTATTGATAGGTCACCTTGCGCTCAGCATCGATCAGTATCATGGGTCTTTGATTGAGTGGTTTCCCTTGTGTTCGACATCAGCTTACACTATCACACATTGGGATTCATGCAGTGCCTTAGTTTCCATTTGACCCTATTGGAGGATACCACACCTCTGTGTTAGCTGTCATTGTTGGCTGGTTTAGAGGGTTTCTGTCGTGCGCTAGCCACATCTTGTGTACGCCGGAAAAGTGCTTCGATTGGGTTAATACATCTTTTTTTGTCCAATTACTTCCACATTATTGGCCTACGGGTTACAATCACTCTAGATTGATGAAGGATGCCTTAATGCCTTCCTTCTAGCGAATCTTTCCCAATCGACTACGACTCATTGCTTTGGGGCAAAGGTCTAGAGTCCATTTGGTAGTACCTTGGGGTTTGCAGTCATTAGTGGCAGATCCTTCACTACCGACAGTGGGAAACCATCATTGTCTCATGATTGATAAATTCTTACAGGTGTTCGACTCCAGCTCATCTATTCGCACTTGTTAGATTGTACTGGGTACCTTAACTCTCATTATCATTATCGGTGAGTAGTCTCGCGTTTGTTAACAGTATACATCAATGATTGGTAATTAAATGATTTCTCAGATGGTCGACTTCAGATCATTTATTCCCATTATGTAGAAATGTACCACGACAGTCGATGAAGACCTCAGTTGCATTAGCATTCATTGGTTCACTTGACAGTCGCTCCTGTTGCTGCTAGTTGATACCATTCCACCTTATATGTTGCAGTCATTCATGGCGACATCCTATATGCTCACACCTGAGTTTGTAGTGTAGTACCATCTTATTCCATCATTTTCATTTGGTACTATTGGGATCAGTCTTTGATATCAGTGATCAGCTTCATCTTTAAGCATCATTGACATTCTTATATGTGATATTCAGACATGTACTTGTTTGATCGTGATCAGTGATCCATTATGTATTTCCAGTCTTCTATACTTATATACTTAGTGGATCCACTTGTACTTGATATGCGTAGATGCTTTACCTTCTCTAAGCATGGGTATGCCCGCCTCAAACAGTGTTTCTTTCTGATCTCCTTTTGTGGCATGGCAGGCTGAAATCTAGTGAAGTCCTTCTCAATTTTTGACAAGTTTCCTTTCCATGTACTTAATACATTTCAGCCATCATGTACCCCTTCTGACCTCATATATTAGGGGACATCTGTTATAGCTCCAAATCTCACCCTTGATATTTGTGATGTTTCACTTATGGCCTAGGGCAACCCCTCCTTCCAGACCTGGTCCAATACTTAAAAAAACTGTGTTTTACTCCCTATACGTGACATTGACTTGAGCTAAACGCATGTGTACGCAGGTCCGGGTATACCCAATGCACGTATATGTCTTAAAACACTTAAAAAAAATAAATCTCCTTAATTTCGAGCGGAGATCACGGTTTTTACCTGTTGATTACCTATTAGTGCCCATGGCCCAACTGTTCCCAATGAATTCACAACTAAAAAACTACTTTGGGAAAAGTATAAAAAGGCTTCAATGGGAAGGCCTAGGAGGGAAAAAATAAAGAGAAAATTACTCTGCTGAAATTATCCCTGATCAGGTCTGAAGATCCTTGTGCTTCCAGTACTCCCCCCATTACAAGAAACACTTGTTTCCTTGAGCTATGATGTCATCTCACTAGTTGAGATATCTTTGTATGAGTCATGTAAGGAGCCTTTTGAAGACTTGGGATTTCACGGATCTGGAGGACAGTTTTTCTTGGAGCCAGCAAGAGGAAGATTTAGGTCTAAGGATCGAAAAGAACTCCAAGAGGGTTTTGACCCTAGCTAGATCTACCCGAACGAAGGACCCCCAGGTGCACCCCTCTTCGTGTAGTTTGCTTATTGAAGTATCATGGCTGTGTGGAATGCTTGTTTTTTACTGTAGATAACCCTTGCTCTGCTAGGGTGTTGACCCAAAACCCTAGGGGACTTTGTCCCTCAACACATAGGTTGGCTTATTTTATGGGACCAACCACTATAAATAGGTGGGTATGATCTTTGCATAAGGACAATACAAAAGGAATATTTTCTCTACAGTTTCAGTGGTAAAGTACAATCAATAGCTCAAATATATTTTTGTGTTTTTCAGTTGGATAAGGCATGTATAATACTGGATGAGTAAGGAAAAGATAACGAGTTCTGAGTAGGTATGATCACAGTAAGGAAGTCTCAAATCTCTCAGAGATTCATATTACAGTCATAGTGAAAGAAGAAGAGACAAAGTTGGATGTCAAGAAGTAACTCGGATAGTCAATAGAGAAGCAACGAGAATTCTTCTAGGGCTAAACTGATGTTTTGTTTCATGAGATAATAGTCTCAATGTTATAGCAGATAAATACCACTATAAATTTCTATGAAGGAGCTACATCATAGTGTTTTGATGTTGTTATATTAGTCGCAATTTGTGGACATCATATTGACATGTTTTGGTGATATATCCATCTCATTAAGAAGATGATCTTAGTCTGAAGAAGGTCGAAGAGGAAGAGGAGTCAAGAATAGAGAACTAGTGTCTTGATCTTGGAGTGGCTAATAGGTAAAGGGTCTTGGTTTTGGTATTTGTCAATTGGAATCTTTATAAGAAGAATTTGTGTTGGTTTTACTCTCAAAGAGTGATGGGTTTTGGCTGTAGCTTATAGTCTACATAATGTGTCTCTTGTGTATTTATGTTCATGCATTGGTTATTGTTTGATGAAGAACACCACTAATAATCTAACATGAAGAAAATCCTAATCTAAAGAAGTAAAAACCATTCACAAGAAATCACTAATGGAAGACAAATCATATAATACTAATTCCCTATATTTCTCAACATGGTATCAAAGCTAAGATTCTGAAGACAAAGGAAGGGCATATAATCAAAGAGACATTCAAGGATCGAGTTTCAAGAAGGGCATCAAAGAAAGTTGAAGGTTATCAAAGAAAAAGATCAATATCTACATTGAAGAATCAAACCCTAGATTGAAGAAACAGTCTACAACAAAAAGAGATTTTTTTTCTATAATCATCATGAAAAGGCCACAAAGACCTTCATCAAGTTGTCTACAAGTAAAGATAGCTCGAAGTACTTTAAAGATGTATATCACATCATCTTGGAGAAAGTCAAAACCCTAGAAGCATTTCTAATCTACACTACAAGAGAAGTCAAAGTATATTAAAGGTGCGAAGGCATTGTCATAATTTTCAAGGTTATAACGCAAGCAAGGATCCTCTCCTTTCCCTTGAAGAAGATCATCTAAGGAAGCAACAAATGCATCTTCTTCAACCATCGTCGAAGTAAGAAGATTTCATCTTCTCTTGTCAAAGTAAGTATATTTCATTCTTTAATCAATTTGGTAAAATGACTTCGTGTTTGCAAGGAGATCTATAATTTGGATGGGTCATCAAAATTCCTTGCATGGAAAATGAGGATAGATATAGTCCTCAAAGAAAATGAATTCATTGAACATATCAATGGAAAGGTCTCATTTGAATACATGGAAATGGATTCTTATGAAAGGTCCCCTCATATAGAAATATTGGAGACATCAACGAGATGTATATAAACACGTGAGAATATTCTTTGAACATTAGGTAAAGGAGGTCACATGACTTAGATTTGATCTACACAAAAATTAAAGGTATCAAAGGATGAAGGGATATCTTCATAAGATCTCATATACGAGATATGGGAGAGATGATAAGAAGGTAATCTCCATTGATCTAAAATACACTAACTGATGATCAAGGTAACATATATCCATGGAGATAATAAATTTACTTCATCTGACAACTTGTGAGATGAAAGAAGACAAGTTCAGGGCAAAAGTGTTGAAGGTTAAAGGACTCAAACATTTTTTGGAAGGAAAGGAAGTTTGGAAATTTCTGGTCCTCAGAAAGGAAAGAAGATGATAGCAAAGATTCAATGTTATGGATGTAAAGACTATGGACATTACATAAAATATTGTCTTAAAGGGACAATATTAGAAGAAGAGAAGAAGCCCAGATCATCGAAGAAGAGGAGGAATCTGAAAAGAAGAAGTCCAAGAAAAGAGGAAGTAAGAGATCTCTACTTAGTCTGAGATAGTCTCCCTCTCAAAGGGGCTTGACATAGCTTTTGAATAGTATGTTATGGGATATGGCTATAATAAATAATAAGATGCATTGTGGCATTATGCAAGAATTAGAACCAAGAGCTCGTGACATCATCTTAGGAAACATGAAGATGTTTGATAGTTAATTTTGAAGGATATAGGTCTTGGTGACCTCATTGAAAGATCAAAGGAAGAATTCATCTAGGACAAGTCTCATCATACATTAGTTTAAAAGGGAAACATATGTTGAATAAGTATATTTGAGATAGAATCCTCATTCTAGGATTCATTGATCTAGAAAGGAAGCAAGTGTTTCATCGGGAACTCCAACTTGTGGAGATTCATGGGATGATGGTATGATGACATGAGAGTTGAAGAAGATCAAGGGGTTGAAGATATTCAATCAAGGAAGCTGTTGAAATAAGCCTAGATGAACTAAAGGTAAATAAGGTATGTATGCTTGTATTTAATAATATAAATTCATGTTGTATGGTTGCAAGTAACAAGGATCACTACTATCTTGAGAAGAATGATCAAAGGAAAGGAATCTCCTCTTATGAAAGAATGTCAGAAAGCATGAGCCGCACTAGATGAAATCAACATAATATGTCCTCATATGAAGTATGGGGTGGTTGACTATGATTGAGGAAATATGATTAGAAGCCCTTAGGAATGAAGTGTGTGAAAATATAGGAAGAGATCGTGGTAATATGCAACAAAGGTAGAAGACATTAAACATCCAAATTCCAAGAATATTTGACTAGAATATCTCCCGGAAGGATGTGAAGACTATGATGGAAGTCAGAAAAATATAGAGACCCTTGATAGTGAATATCTTTGGGAGATGTGTCAATCTGCATGTAGGATGCTAATACTTATAGGAAGATGTCATGGTGAAATATCATCACAAAGGTAATTCTAATTTGAAGCATTCATTGATTATTTTTGAATTAACATCTGGTTGGGCCTATGTAGGACTGTCAAAGGGAATATCTGTGAATGACTTCCAAACAGACCATATAGAAGGATGTAATGTCCTTCCAAAATTATGGCATGAAAGCAGAATGACATGAAGCAAAGCCAGATGGAAAATCTGACAAACCACTTTCTGATGAGTTGAAGACATGACTAACTCATGAATAAAGTGGTGGATGATCTGTGCCCTATATAGAAGTTCTCAAAATGAAGACTCCTTGATGAAAAATAAATTTATGACATCGAAGGAAGGATCTCTTGAAGTAGCCGATTGTTTCAGGATCTCCACATAAGGAGTTGCGATAGGTCCCTAGTTAAGAAGGAGCCTGAGTAGAAGTTTCTTACTTGGAATAAACTTTGAAACTCCTAAGGTGGAAGCTTAGGTACATTCCTCTATGATAATAATGAGTACATTCCTTTAATGGAATAAAATATCAGGGTATAAAAAGGATTGAGTGATAGGTCCCTAGTTAAGAAGGAGCCTGAGTAGAAGTTTCTTACTTAAAACAAACTTAGAAATTCCTAAGGTGGAAGCTTGGGTACATTCCTCTATGATAAGAATGAGTACATTCCTTTAATGGAATAAAATATCATGGTATAAAAAGGATTGATATACATGTTCTTATGATCTTCACTTGGGAAGACAAAACGGAGGATTGTGTAATCATATGGCATCTAATGCTCTTAGGGGATGAGATAGGGCATCCCATGAAAGAGTAGTCGTCAAGGACCGATATTCTTTTGGGACTGGGGAGTCCAAGAAAATAATAGTCCTTGTGGAGTATATCCTTAGTGAACTAGGGTGGGGGGTATGTTCCTAGAGAGACAATGATGAGTATGTCTATAAATCATTGGTCTCACTAGCATTGTTATCTGATATTGTGGAGAGATAGAGATATTAGTCAAGGCCTTTCCATATAACAATGTTGGTTGATATGATGCTATATAGATGAGTTACAAATATGAATTCTTCTTAGAAGAAATTCTTCAGATTGAGAATGACCAAGTACCATGATGAATACCTCCCTAGTTAAGAGGGAGTGTTGTTAAAAGTAACTAGGTTCGATATTCATAATGACATGTAATCATGATCTTTGTAAATGATGAAAATAAAGGAATACAATTATTTTTGTAATGCGTTGCTTCATGGGTTTCATGAGCAAGATATTTTATTTGTTAGTGGCTCAAAGGATTTATCATTAAGTCAAAGAGTTAATGTCATGTATGAATAGCTCTTCTTGAGCATGAGTTAATGTATATGAGTCTATGAAAATGTCTAGGAGCCCTCCAATGACAAGAACTAGTCCTCTTGAAGTCAACCTCAAAATAGAGATAAATCTCATGTTGGCTCACATCAAATAGACACACCTATTTGTATATGCATAGGTCAGCTTATTTTATGGGACCAAACACTATAAATAGGTGGGTATGATCCAAATTTAAATATAATCGCAAAAAATTACAGATATAACCATAAACACAAAGATGCAATAGAAATAACACTTCATTTCATTAATATCAAATACTGAAATATGCTTACAAATATAATGGAAATAAGACTAGCTCGAACGATGGTAGCTTATCTCTTAGAATAGATGTGGCAGCTACATGCCTCTGATCTGTGTTATAATGAGCCTCAAGGTCCTATTTATTATTGAAAAACATGAGAAAACCATAAAAAAACAAAACCATAACCTCAGAAGATGTAACACGAAGAGTTTGTGGGCCCCGTTAGGGTTAGTTGGGCAACTAACTTCCTGGGGTCATAACTTGGTCATATTATCTTCACTTGGTGCATATGATACCTTGTTGGAAAGGTCTCTTTGAGTACTACAGGTTTTCTCATAGGCCCTAGACTATGGCTATGTGCCTAGAGAAGACCTCAAAAACCACCATTTAGGGGGTAAAACTACTCTGGAAGTTCGAGACCCGAAAAACTGCTAAAAATAGTAAATGTTGAAATAAACAAGGAAACAAATGAAATCACCTAGAGGTCTAGGTGGAATAGGTGGATGGCCACCAATATCCACCTGGATCATTCTGCCCCCTTAGGAAGCAATGGTCCCCATTGCATGCAGAGCCTCCATAAGGTGAGTAAATTTCTGTTGAACCTGGTCCATAGTGAGCCACTTGCCTTGGTGCAGGAGTTGGCCAGCATTGGCAACCCGATATAGTTGGATCTTCTACTGGTGAGTGTTCTTGACCTGTGTGTACATAATCTAATTAGTTGTGGTATGCTCCATGCAATCTAGGTTGATCTCTGTTGGTGTGATTTTTTCTGCAATGTCTGATGTGTCTAGTAATGGTGGGAAGTATGGCCGAAGGAGGTCCACATTGAACACTGGGTGCATGCCAAGCAATGGGGGAATGCTAAGCTCAAAATAATTGTCTCCCACAACCTTGGTAATGATGTAAGGACCATATCAGAGTGTTCTGAGCTTCCGATGGGCTCCAGTAAGGTGTTCTTTCTGCAAATGCAACCAAACTTTGTCTCCCACCTAAAACTTGTGTGGTACCTGATGTTGATCATTTCACTACTTGTACTTGGCATTTGACTTCTCTAGGATTTCGTGAACTTGCTGGTGGATGTATTGGATGCATTCAATAAATCTGGTCACTTTATCAACCTTAGACAATACATATGTGGATTATGTCTATGTAGTCACATGAGGCGCGCAACATCAATCAGATGCAATGGTTGAAATCCGAGACCCACTTGAAAGGGACTATGAACAATTAAGATATGGAGAGCTCTATTATAACTATGCTTCTCATATGGAAGACTCTCCTCCCATGTTTGACGATGCTTGGAGCTGTGCATGCGAAGTATGTGCACTATCATCCTATTAACAACCTCTCTCTAGCCATCAATTTGGGGATGGAAGGAAATCGACTCGGTGAGCTTGGTGTCCAATAGTGTCTAGAGGCTTGACCAGAATGTGCGTAGGAACCTTCCATCCCGATCTAATATAATGGTCTGCGGGATCCCAAAATGTACCCATACTCATTCAAAGAAGAGTTTGGCAGTGTCCTCTGTGTTGATACTCTTCTTGCAAGTCGCCAATATAGCCATCTTATAAAATCTGTCCATGACCATGAATACACAGTCATTACCATGATTGGTAGAAGGGAGGATAGAAATATAGTCTATGGAGATGGATTCCCACAGCTGGCTGGGTGTAGGCAGAGAAGTGTATAGGCCTTGCTTCTTGATGGTTGGCTTGGTGATGGAATAGACAGTGCAAGATCTGATATATTTCCCAACATCTAGCTAGAGTTTGGGCCAATAAAAGTAATTTTATAGTAAAACCATAACTTTATACACACCAAAGTGTCCTGGGACTTGATTGTAGTGTGCATCCCAAATCAGATTGGCATGCTCACTTGAAGGAACACAAAGATGTCCCAAGTAGCATAATAATGCATCCTGGAGGTGGAAATCAGGAACTTGCTATCCATCTACTAGCATCTGGCATGTGGAGGCAAACTCTAGATTATTTTTGTATAGTTTCGGCCATCCAGAGGTCTCATGACCACAAGAGTTGAGAATAGTAGTCAGTGCTACAACTGACGGCCGGCTAAGGTAGTCTGCAACATGATTGATGCTTCCATTTTTGTATTTAATGTTCAAGTGGAATTGTTGCAGATATGTAGACCACTTCTGATGGCGATTGTTCTACAACTTCCCTTGTGTCTGTATAAACTGAAGAGGTTGGTGATCGGTGTGGATGACCATCTCCTTCCCCAGAATGTAGTGCTTCCATTGTCGACAAGCATACACAATGGAATACATCTCTTGATAATATTTCGGGTACTTCCGAATTGTATAAGAAAGTGTCTCACTCTGATAGGACACTGGATGCCCATGCTGGGTGAGGACTGCACCAATAACATATTCTGAGGCATCTGTCTCGATTTAAAATGGTTGTTGCAGGTATGGCAGGGTGAGTACCGGTGCAGAGCATAGGCGGTGCTTCAACTCAAAGAATGCATTCTATTGGGATTCATACCAGGAAAACTTTGCTTTCACCCTGCCCTTAGTAATCTGACTTAAAGGCCAAGTAATATGGGAGAATCCTAACATGAACCTACATTAAAAAATTGCAAGGAGTGACATCACACAGTACCTCATCCGTGAAGGGCTTGATGTTGTAGGGAAGGCAACACTATTGGTTGACGCAGATATCTCATCCTTGGTGAAGCCACATCATGGTGTATGACTACGGATGTGTTGTAGTCAGTAGGTCCAACTGCTTCACGAACTCTACTAAAATTAGGTTCTTTTGGCTCCCACTATCAACAATGAACTGCAACAGAGAACCCTTCACCCACATTTGTGAATGGAATAGGTGCTCACCCTCTTATATATCTTCATGCTCAATCTTCTCGATCTTAGTGGTGGCCACAATGGAACTGGGCACCATGTCGATGATTTTCTTGCCTTTTTCATTCCCCTTGTTAGGTTTTAATGTAGAGTTGGAACATGCATCAGACTCAGAAGCCTTCATCTCGGCCACTAGTGACTGCTGGCCTGACACTCACTTGTGTTGTAAGTGGAGCTCTTATGGAACTCACACCACTTTCCCGTGTCCATTGTCTTCATGGTGTTGTTATTTCCTTGTGACTTTGGCAGGTTATCCTGGGTCGTCTCCCCTTGTCTTTTCCCTTTGCTCTGCGGTTTGGGGGCACCTTTCCCTTGCTTCATTTTCATAGATCCAAAGTCTCACTTTTTTTGTTTAAGATTTTTCTCAATATTGACATCGTATCGATATGTCGTGCTGAGCGAGGAGATGTCCAAGAACTCCATCTCATCCTCGAAGTACCTATGTAGGCAGCTACAGTACTTGAGTACCAAATGTTTCTCGGGATCCTTAATACCCAACTTCGTACGTAGGGTATGAAAAAAAATGGTAAAATTTGGCACATCCAAGTACCTTCCCTGTCACAGTGTGGTCCACTTTATGTATTTATCCTCATAGCTCCTGAGAGGGTAGTATTGCTCCTTGATGGCATCCTGGAATGAATCCCAAGTGGGTGTGGCTGAAAATAATGACGACGTACTTCATCCTTCTAATCATAGTAGGTTTTCCACCAGTCCTTGACGTGGGGGGCGGCTTTGAGAAGAGAAAAATTAATGTTTTCCAAGCTGGAATAATCATGAACATAAAAATACCTTTCTAGCATATTTAACCATTTATATACAACGTCTGCATATATCTGACCCTCAAATATGGGAATGTCAAAGTTAACTTGTACCTTAAAGGGTGTGGCACTTCCAAAGTAATTGTTGGAAGTAGATGCATCACCCTTGGATAGCTGCTGAAGGATCCAAACAAAGTTGTCCATCATCACATTCCTCTATTGCTCGAGGGCTTCTTTGAGCAAGATTTCGAAAGGATCTCCTACCCCCTCATATTTCTTTTCTTCTTTCATGGGAGGCTGTCAGGATTTGTGAAGCCGGTCTTGCAAAGGTTCGACCTATTTAAGCCCTAAAACTTTATATCCCGACCTCGTAGGGGACATGAAAAGAAAAATAGAGAAAGAGCAGGCCGCTTTGATACCACTAATCCGAATTTAAAGAGGAATGTAACAAATTATAGATATAGCCATAAATACAGAGATGCAGCAGAAATAACACTTCATTTCATTAATATCAAATACTGAAATATGCTTACAAATAGAATACCAATAAGACTACCTCAAGCGGCGTTAGCTTATCTCTGAAAAGATATGTGGCGGCTACATGGCTCTAAACTGTGTTACAATGATGCTCAATAGCCTATTTATTATTGAAAAACATGAGAAAAACCGAAACAACCAAAACCCGGACCCACGAGATGTAACACCAAGAGTCTGTGGGCCCCGTTCGGGTTAGTTGGGAAGCTAACTTCCCAAGGTCATAACATGGTCATATTATCTCCATTTGGTATGTAAGATACCTTGTCAGAAAGGTCTCTCCAAGTACTATAATTGTTTTCACAGGCCCTTGCCTACTATTATGGGCCTGCAACAAACCTCAAAAAAACATCGTTTAGGGGGTTAAAACTGCTTTAGAAGTTCAGGACCATAAAAACTGTTAAAAATAGTAAATGCCGAAATAAACAAGGAAACAAATGAAACCACCTGGAGGTCTAGGTGAAATAGTTGGGTGGCCACCAATATCCACTTGGATCAGGGTATGACCTTCGCATAAGGAGAATATAAAATTTATATTTTCTCTGCAGTTTTGGGGGTCGACTATAATCAATAACTTGGATATACTTCTATTTTTCTCAGTTGGATAAGGAGAAGACAGTGAGTTCTGAGTAGGGTTGATCACAGTAAGGAAGGCTCGTATCTCTCAGAGATTCAGATTACAGTCATAGTGAAAGAAGAAGAGACAAAGTCGGATGTCAAGAAGGAACTCAGACAGTCACTAGAGAAGCAACAAGGGTTCTTCTAGGCCTAAGCTAAAGTTCTTTTTCATGAGATAATAGTCTTGATGTTACAGTAGAGAAATACCACTATAAAGTGTTATGAAGGAGCTACATCATAGTGTTTAAGTGTTGTTACAGTAGTCACAATTTGTTGACATCATATTGACATGCTTCGATGATATATCAATCTCATTGGGAAGATGATCTCGGTCTGAAGAAGGTTGAAGAGGAAGAGGAGTCAAGAATAGAGAACTAGTTTCTTGATCTTGGAGTGGCTAATAGGTCAAGGGTCTTGGTCTTGGTATTAGTCAATTGGAATCTCTATAAGAATAATTTGTGTGGTTTTCCTCTCAAAGAGTGAGAGGTTTTGGCCCTGGCTTATAACCTACATGATGTGTCTCTTATGTATTTATGTTCATGAAATGGTTACTATTTGATGAAGAAGAACACTAATAATCTAATGTGAAGAAGATCCTAAATTCACAAGCAGTCACTAATGGAAGAGAAATCATATAATACTAATGCCCTAGATTTCTCAATAGAAGATCCACCAGATGGATGTGAAAACAACATTCCTCAATGGATTTATTGAGTAGGAGGTGTATATAAAGCAACTAGAAGGCTTAGAGACTTTTGATTAAGAGTCCCATGTGTGCATACTCAAGCGAGCATTGTATGGTCTCCAACAAGCACCATGTGCTTGGTACACCTAGATCGATAAGTATATCACCGTTTGGGCTTCACCAAAAGTTAAGCGGATGAAAACCTCTATAATATTTTTGATAGAAGGTAAATTATTGATTATTGTTTTATATTTTGATGAATTTATTTTGACTGGTGATGAGCAGCTAATAAGATATTGCAAGGAGGACCTTGCAAAAGGGTTTGAGATGAAGGACATGGGCCTCATGCACTACTTCCTTGGATTATAAGTATGGCAAGGTGATGGGGAATGGTTTGTATCTCAGGGAAAGTATGCCAACGAGATACTTTAGAGGTTCTACATGGATAGGTGACAACCCATGGAGACTCCTCTAGCGACCAACTGGAGGAAGGAGGATGCCACTTTAGGTGAGGAAGTGGATGCAACTATTTATGGGAAGTTAGTGGGTTCACTCATGTATCTTGTGAAGACACAACCATATATGTACTTTGCAGTAAACCAGTTGAGCCAAGCTATGGTTAGGCCAGCCAAACTATTTTGGAGGGAAGCTAAGCATGTTCTATAGTACCTTAGAGGCACCACCTAGTTTGGACTATGGTACAAACAAAGAGAGGGAGTGAAGTTGTGTGGCTTCACAAATGCAGATTGGGTAAGGATTCCATTAGAACAAAAGAGTACATCAGGTGGAATTTTCAGTGTTGGGTCCACAACAATTTCTTGTTACACCAGGAAGAAAACATCTATGGCGCTCAGTTCAGTAGAAGTAGAATACATGGCTACAAATGAAGCAGCATGTGAGGCGCTCTCGATGAGAAATATACTTGTTGGCTTGTTTGGTCAAATGATAGATCCAACTCTGATTTTATTTGATAATCAGAGTTGCATCAAACTCTATGAAAATCCTAATTTTCATCATTAATCCAAGCATATTGATATTCAATATCACCATCTACGAGATTCTATGCAGATGAAGATTATGTTGTTGCGGTACATTCCAACAGAGCAACAAGATGCTGATATTTTGAAAAAGGCCTTATCAAGAGGGAAGTTCATGTTCCACAAGTGCAATATAGGGGTGGTTGATAATCCTTTTCTTGCTGAGAGGGAGTGCTGAAAATGTAGCAACAAAATCTTAGTTTGACTTTGCCTTGGTTAAACTAGAGAAAATTCAAATTTATATTTCAACATAAATCTTGGAGATAGTTAATTGAGGTGACATGAAACTTATCACTCAATTAACTCAGTTAATTTGAGTTGGGAAATCTTGAGTTTAGTTTAGTATGATTGATTTCTAATATGTAGAAATCTGTTTTAGTTAATTTGATTTATTGTCGGTTAAACTAGTTCTAATTATCATAAGAACTAGTGGAGGTCAAGTTGTGGAAGTGGAACTTCAACCACACTCAGTGATCAATCAATTTATTTATCAATTGGCACAAAATAATTGTTGCATGCAAAGAATTCGAGTTACCCAGTTGAGATGAAAATTCTAAGGTAATGTACTATCAGTTATAGCATATTCCAATGTTTACAGGTGGTGAATGTAGTTAGAGGAAGGACCTAGAGGAATTGCGCAATTCAATAATGGGAATTTCCTAAATAATACATGTCAATTTCCTAGAGGAACAACGCAAGGAAATATGAGCTTGGAAGACTTGAAAATTGGAAAAGTGTTGGCTAGATTCAGTCAGTCAGGTAGAGGGATAGACTATACACTTGTAGGGTAGGCTCAAGCTTGATCATGCACATGTATTTCATCTCTACTCTCTGATGAAAGCAATACAGATAGGAAGCAGCTTTGAGCAATTTCTTTCCCCTATATAAATATTTGTGCATATGTAATGTTTCCTTTTGCATGTCTATGATTTGCATTCTATATCATGAATTAACTTCCGCAGATCAATAAAGTAGCTTCAAGACTTGTGATTTAGTAAATTTCATGAGCAAGTCTGAATCTACACATCAATTTCTACACTGAATGCTATTCTCAACTCTTATGGTCACGAGACCTACGAATGGCCACAACTATAAACAAATGATCCATATATTTCCACCACATATCATATGCTAGTGAATGGCAAGAAAGTTCCATATTTCCACCTCCAGGATGCATTATTATGCTACCTGGGCCACCTTTTTGTTCCTTCAAACAAGCATGCCAATCTAATTTGGGAAGCACACTACAGTTGGGTCGCAAGACACTTTGTTGTGGAGAAAAATGTGGTCGTACTATATAAATATTTTTATTGTCCAAAGCTCTGAAAAGACGTTGGAAAATATATCATATCCTAGACTTACTGTGCCATCACAAAGCCAACCATCAAGAAGCAAGGCCTACACATTCCTCTGCCTACTCCCACCCATCCCTAGGAAACCATCTCCATGGACTATCTGTCAGGCCTCCCTTTTACCAAGCATGTTAATAACTGTGTATTTGTGGTCATGGACAAATTTTCTAAGATGGCTATATTGGCATCTTGCAAGAAGAGTATCACAACAAAGGACACTGTCAAACTCTTCTTTTAACAAGTGTGGGTACATTTTGGGATCCCACAAACCATTATATCATATCAGGATAGTAGATTCCTAAGCACATTTTGGTCGAGCCTCTAGACATGATAGGACACTAAGCTCACCAAGTCGACTACATTCCATCTCCATACTGATGGCTAGACATAGGTCGTCAACAAAATGATAATGCACATACTATGCATGTACAACTCCCATAGAAAATTTTAGGAAATTAGGGGGTTATTTATTTTGGTTTGGTTATATGCATCACCCAATATTTATTTTAAAAAAATAGTTGTAAACCATTAGCCCATGTGAATTTGATGGGGAGAGTTTAAAAAATTATTTGGCCTTGCAAAATTCAAACTACATTCTCCCATTTGCCCTATTTTTGTGGCAATGGCAAGTATAAAGATATATTTCCCCCTATTTTTATGGGAATACCAATTATTTGGATTTGTTTCTCCTAGTGGAATTTATTTTGAATCTATTATATTTTTCTATTAACCCAAAATTGTTGGAATTTATTTTTTTCCACTAAAATTCAAACTACCTTCTCCCATTCGCCCTATTTTTATGGTAATGGAAAGTATCAAGATATATTTCACCCTATTTTTATGGAAATACCAATTATTTTGATTTTTTTCTTCCCGTGGAATTTATTTTCACTCTATTATATTTTCCTATTAACCCAAAATTGTTGGAATTTGTTTTCTTCCAGTAAAACGCATTTCACACTTCATAGAATGTGGAATCATGGATTTATAGGAATTGAGGATTTATATGAAACCCATTCCATCACTATTTAAATAGCCATTGCAATGGAGAGATGAGTTTGTCAATTCTTGCCTATTGATTTGACATCTAGCGAACACAATGATTCGACTATCTATGTTTTAATTTGGTAAGCATTCACCCACATCCATGTTCTTTAAATGTTCAAATGAAGAAAATATTTGGAATAAAAATATGAATATGATTATTAAAATTTAATTTTTTTTTTATTTTCTACCTAGATAAACTATTATAATTCTTTTCTTATTGTAATAATATAGACTATCAATAAATCTCTATATAAATAGTAGAGGATGTACCATCTTTTTATATTTTTATAATGTCTAGATTGAAAAGTTGTTTCATCTACTAAATCATTTAACCCTCCATATAAAAGAGAGATCCAATTTTATAAACCTAAAATACTCTGGTTATCAGATAGAGTTAATTGTAGACATCACTACATTCACCATTGAAGCCGTCAAAGTTGTTCAGGAATCAATAAAATAATAGTCCAACAAAGATTGTTGTGGGAGTTCACAAATTTCTTTAACATGGACACTCTAGGACATTCAATGCGCTTGATCTACCATGTATCATGAAAGGGTGATTGTTATCATAAATGTAGCAATCTCTCCTTTCTAATTCAATTAGCTATAGATGATGGTAGTGAGGGTGGTGGAGCTATATTACAATGTAGATATAAAAACTACTAACTTGTAATGTCCCCCTTTTAGTTACCATAGCATTTTTTAAAAGGTTACAAAATAGTTAGTTTCTACACATTGAGATTCACATTAACTCATTTTCATGTAACTTTAAAGGCTTGAAATCACCTTCAGAAATAATAATATCTAAATTCATTTGATTTTACATCCACCTTTTTGTTTAGCTTGATTATAACAATTTTGTATGTTCCGTTAAAATCTTATTCATGTTTAAGTTATACAATATGAATCCTAGATCTTAAAAAGTTTTGCACAATAGGTTGCGGATATTAGTTTTCCTCACTGCTTAGAAGCATTCTATTGCTTACATGTTGTATTTTTTTAGTAAAATTTTGTATATAGAATTAAAAAATATAATTAAAAAACATATATAGATAAAAAGAATAACAATTAAACATTGTTTACAAAACATTATCATAGAGACGAAGTTTGTGTATGGACTAAAGAAATATAATTACTTATATAGATGAAAGAGATAGTAAGTTTTTGCGTGGAATAAAAAAATATAATTATTTATATAGATGATTTGTTGGTGGAGATGAAGTGGGGGCGATTCTGTCCCTTCCTTATATTTGTAAAGGTAGATTGACTATGTTTTTCTAGTACAATTTAGATAATTCATTAGAGTTCCATGCTAGTTTTCACACCTACAATTATATATATATATACTATATATATATATATAATATATATATATATATATATATATATATATATATATATTAATATATATATATATATATATATATATATAATATATATATATATATATATATATATATATATATATATAACTATAAACTATAACTATAACTATAACTTTTCATTTTTATGTATATCATACTTATTTAATTTGTATTCTTTTATCAATTATTAATTTTGACCATTGTAACTAATATCTATTAGTGAATTATGATTTTCTGATACAATTAGTCGAGAGTGGGATGCACTGCATTTATACATTGCAAACAATATGATTAGATGAAGCCATGGATTGAAAGATGTGAACAATCTCAGGTATGTTATCATGGAAAGGGGTGTCTGCAATGCTTAAAGAAGTTTGTCATTCCTGGTATGCCAATCTTACGTAGAAAGAAATTGATTTAGCAAATGGATTGAAAGATAAAGAGCATGCATGCATTTTCACTGGTCATCAATGTTTTATTAATTTATTTTATAAATATATTATTAATTTGAATTTAGGTGTATATTTTCATATACTTTGTAGGTTATATATATGAACATGTTTATTAATTGACAATGCCTTTTTTTATGTGTTTGGCATATTTCAGTTGAAACACCACAAGGCTATGTGGTACAAAGATTGTAAGTTTCACACCAAAAATTTGGATGAAAAGAGGAAACTTCTAATTGTGGGATAGATATAGTTTTCCAAGTCACTAATCTTTCCGCCAAAAGTGACACATGTCCACAAGTCTATGAAAATTGATACTATGTGTATTTGGATGACATACTTGAGTGTGACTGATTGCTTCAATTTGGTTCTATTGGACATGAAATGGTATAGGCTACAAATGAATGAACATGATCCTGATAGAATTTCTATTCAACATGCTAATGGATTTACCATGGTTAATACAAGGTCATTTGAGCTAGGATCAGATTGCTATGTCCTTCCAAGCCAATGCGAACAAGTTTTTTACTCATAGGTTCCATGTAGAGCAGGTTGGTCATATGTTGTTAGATATGATCCAAGAAAAAGGTCAGTAGAGTATAATGTAGCAAAAGAAGATGATAATGTTGAAGAGTATGATGCTGTAGAGGAGTAGTTAGTTCATGATCATGTGTCATATCACGAAGATGTCAAAGAAGTTCAAGGAGATGTTCGAAACAATGTTCTTGATGAAGATGATATTGATGATGTATGATCAGATGAAGAACTTGAAGAAGTTGAACCAAATGTAAAAGATCATGTTCGTCATGATGATATGGTTATTGGAAATGATGAAATTGATGATGATGTTGAAATTGTTGATCATTTTAATGCCATTTTTGAACTAGATGACATAAATGTTGATCTGATGGATGAAGAAGAAGATTAACAATATCAAATTGTTGTAATGTACGAGGTATGTATTTAGATGTTTTCGATTATAGATTTGTTCTCTTTGATTTGAGTTAAATATTATTGTATTAGTAATTTCTATACATGATTGATTCTTACTGTGTTTCTTTCAAATGTATTGACAAGGGAGAATTAAAGTACATAAATGTGGGATAGAAAGTGAGATTGTGAATAATACAATCATGGCTAGTTACATAATGATTAACCTTTTCTTATCAAATTATAATCAATGTTCACTATATAATCAAGGTTAAATGACTTCCAATTGTCCCACTTTTATAATATTCACATATTTTATGATAAAGCAAAGGATTAAGACATTATAGTTATAAGAAACTTCAAACTCTTCTCCAAAAGCCAAAGTATGAAGTTATTTTCTCATACTTTAGTTAGAAGGCCAATAGCAGTTGAAAGTGAACATGGCCCTTCCCAAGGTGAGTGATATTGTGTTATTATATTTACTTTTACCTCTCTTTGACCCGGAATAGTGTTGAAGAATGTAACTAGTGTCGGTATTCATAGTTACAGTGGAAATGTATTTATCAAAATAAAGAAAAATAAATTTTATTACTAAATAGATTGGCTTATTAAAGCATGGGTTTCATGCTTGGGTCAATTGTTTTTAGATCAAAGTCTCCATTGAAGACTTATAGGGTCTGTGTCAAGTGTCCTTGTCCATGTCACAATGTAAAGAACCCTTCTTGGGAATTATTTGTCAAGAAAGAATATTATTTTAATGTAAATTAGGTCAATTAGGCCTCCTCCACGAAATCAACCTCAAGGGAGGAAAAGTCAGCCTCATTAGAAGAATTCGATCACCTAAGATGATTATATATAAGCAAGAACTTGACTCATTTGGAGGACATCTTACACAATTTCGAATTGCAGCAGCTAGGAAGCAGAAAAAGTGTGAATTTCAAGAAGGAAGCTGGAATAGAAGTTTCTTGCTCTCTCTCTCTCATATGCAACAAAATTATGAAGTTGTTGCATCAAGGTCGAAGATGCGAAGTTGCTACATAAAAGTTGAATTTGTGAAGTCATTGCATCAAGTTTGAAGCTGTGAAATTGATGCATCAAGGTAGAAGTTGTGAAGCTACTACATCAATGTCAAAGTTATGAAGTTGTTGCATCAATTTCAAAGTTGTGAAGCTGTTGGAAGGGTCAAAATTATACAGTTTCTCGAGAGGCCGAAATTTTGAAGCTGTTGGAGAAGTTGGACCAAAATTTTTGGGTTGATGTTGGGCTAAAGTTATTGGCAAAAGAAAAGAATATTAAAGGTTGTATCTCATTGAAAAGATGAATTAGTGGAGGATGAATGTCTATTGGTTAAGGTATTTGTTGTCTCATTGTCATATGAGTCTACTAAAGGAAGAGTTCTTGAATGGGTTTTCCCTGGATGTGCGCCTACGTATGTTGTCCTTAATCTTCGTATTTTGGTTTTGGTAATTTTTTTATGAACTAAGATAAAAAGAAGAACACAAGAAATATAATAATAAATTAATGAAATCACAAGTTCAATGAGAGAAATACTTTCTTCCTTTTTGATTTTCCAACATCGTATCAGAGCTAAGGTGAAGAAAGGAAGAAAAAGGTAGCCTAAAGATCTACTAAAAAGAAATTAAGGAGAATAAAGAGTCTTAAGAAGTTGAATAAGGATCATCAAGAAAAAAGATCATAAAAGGGGATAAGCATACTATCTACAAGAACTATGTCTAACTAAATGAAAGGAGAAAATAAATTAGAAGGAGCCTCCAACTACAAGGCATGGAAAAGGAGGATAGATCTCATTTTAGAGAAAAATAAAGTTTTGGATCTAGTTTGTGGAAATGTCAAGAAGCCTACAGATGAATCAAGTGAAGCAAAGAAAATAAATTTCAAAGAAACTGAAATATTGGCCATGAACCTAATAGTGGATGGAGTAAAGGAAAACCTCATTCCATATATATCCAACATAGATTCTTCTCAAGAAATGTATGAGTATCTATCCATATTATTCACAATAAAGAAAATTGATCAAATTTCAAGTCTCAAGAATGAATTACAAACTATGAAAATGAAAAAATATGATATTGTGGCATCCTTCTTTATAAGGATATCTAGAATTAGATATGAACTGTAGGTGATAGATGAAATTGTACCAGAAAAAGAGCTTGTCACTAATGCCCTTCTAGGAATACCAACATCTTGGAGTCACTTTGCATCAGGAATCAACAGATGGAAGGATACTCCAACATTTGAACAAATGTGGAATGCATGTAGTTAAGAAAAAGCCAAAATATTGTTAGTAAGCAACAAGGAGGAGGATGGAGAGCATAACATCTCAAATTCCTATTCCTCTCATCAAAGAAAGAGAACCTTCAAGAAGTTCAAAGGACTAAAGAAGAAGGTTGACCCATCAAAGATTGAATGTTGCAATTGTCACAAGATGGGTCACTACAAAAGTCATTGTCCATAGAATCTAATGAATAAGAAGAGAGATAGGGATCAAGCAAATATTGTTAATAAATCTCCACCTAAGAAGAGAAGATCGAAGAATCAAAAGTCAAGGACTTACATTACTAAGTCCTCCCTCCGTTATCCCTCTCAGTCTTTTTTTAAGTTTTGAACTATTTTTCTTTTATGTTTTAGAACTTGTAGGTCTAACATGCCTCATTAGAACATTTTTGATAACCTGTAGGTTTCCCTCAAGAGTGGATTAAGAGGGAGCCCTAACCATTTTACCAAAGATAAGTATCTTACTCCTTGTATTATCTTTTATGTTTGGTTTCCTCTCTTTTCAAGATGTGTTTGTATTATATGCTAATAACCTTTATTTATATTTTCTTTGTTTAGAAAAGATTGTTGAATACTCAAGGGTTATGGAGGAAACTTCAAAGGATAGACCTGAAGCATGGAGGAAGTTCTTCCCTTCAAGAATTGATGTAATACAAGGTTTGTTAAGGAACAATTCAAGGTATGTATTAGACTATAAGCTTTGTTATAAAGTTCTCTTCATGCAAAAGGTACGATCATTCTTTCTTTTAAAAAAATGCTTTACATTACTAACATCGTTATGTTTAGGGTTTTGAAACACAAATATTCATGTTAGGGTGATTAATAGTTAGATTGAATCTACCCTCATTATATTATTATTCTCGTCCAACCCTAAAAGTGTTCACCATAAAACTATAACCTAAGGGTATGTTGATGCTAATATGGAAACCCTAGTCTACTCACGGTTATTAATGAAATCTAGAATTCTTGTTCTTTTGATGTTCTGGTACTATTATGTATTGAATCCCTAAATATTTAGGGTTTGATTAATTAGGTTTTATGAGAAAAACCCTTATAATATTGATAGTAATATCCTAGGAAGGAAGCCCTAGGTGTATGTTCATCTGTCTGATAAAAACCCTAGCATGGTCAAAATTGTTGTATTACGAACTTTAATGTATTGATGTTTTTTGTTTACCTAGAAAATATTGGTGTATAATTCTTGTGCATGATTATGAAATCCTAGATATGTTTATAGGCTAAACTAATTGTTTATTCTCATAGTTTGTAAATTCTAGGGTTTGTAAAAAATCCTTAGTAGAAGTTTGATACTCTATGTGTTGATGTTGTTGGACCTGCCAACATCTCAGGCGATCTCCCCGGTAAGAAGTCCCAATTAGACCTCAATCTGTTTGGTGTAGGAGTCCCAACAGTGGGTCATATGGTAATTCCTTGAACACGATTTTGCATAGAGGCAAGTAAGATAACTCCGTTGGTAGCAAGGGTGTGACATCTGCAGTAAGTCAAGGAAGGTGCATGAGAGGTTCTAACACACTGAGGGTGAGGTGAGTGGGCCCCTTGGAACCTGTGATAGAACATAGCTAAGAAGGGAACACACGAGCAAAGATACATCACAACATGGAAGGCAAGTTAGCAAGCAATCCAAGGTGATGGTTAAACCAACAACACATTTCAAAAATATTCATACATACATTCACAAATAGTTATACATGCATGCGTAAGAAAACAAATACATATATCATTTAGAGTAAATCAGATTGCATAGAATACAATACAATATATGCATGAAACGTGTTGGCTCTTATTATATTAAGAAGTGTAAGTTCCAGTCATACAATACATCCATGTCCAACCACTAGTTACGATAGCGGAATGTTACAGCCACAACCGCCTTCTCCTCCAAAGAGATGTACTAGCTCTGCGCAATGGAGAAGCCAAGGCTCATTACAATATTGTCCAAGCTCTCTCCAAGATAGTCTTATCGGAATCTTAGCTGACCAAAAGCCTCTACAATGAGTTACGAGGAAATATTTATAGCAAAGGGTGGGTTGACCCTTGACATTCCCCATTGTGACAGTGCAACTACCCTCGTGAATCTTCACCTACTCTATGGCTGTTACATCCAACTATCGAAACTTGACTTACATTGAAATGACATTACATTACAATGCACATGTACCCATGTGAGACAAAATGGCTTGAGCAATCCATGCTAGAAATCACTCTAATTTAGACAACCATGGAAGTCCAACTCCTCAACATCCTCACGATGATCAACAATAACATATTAATGCCAAGATCAATAGTCCTTGATGGTAATGTGCTCCAAGGTGACATATTTTTGGAACCTGACTCTTGCCTCCATAGCATCCAGGTACACTGCTTGAGCTCCTCTGTCCAACTCGTCTATAATCATGTGCATCATTGTCCTAAATGCAGTTGGGCTAGAAACATCCTTGTGCATGATGTCTGCACTGATGGGAAAGTCTGAGTAGTAGCAATGCACATCAACTCATCGAAGTAGGAGTCAAGCTCTAGTCGGACATGTGCCTTTGTATTCACCCAAGTGAGAGTACCAATAGATGGGATCACATTTACACACAGCACAACATCCATACTATTAAACACATGTGCATGGGAAGCCTGTATACTAGTGATGAGCTGCGAGAGCTCTTCATAGTTCCAGATCTGACTCTAGATATGTGCCTTTAGTTCAACCGCACTAGCCTTCATCATCTTAGGCAAGTGAAGTGAGGCTCCCTTGTATCTCATTTTCCATGCTTGCATGTAATCAACAACAGCATGCAAGTTCATCAAGATACGTGCCCTTCTAGGACATATTTGTTGCCATCCATTAAGATGGAAGACTGCCTTATGCACGGTGACAAACTTGGAGTACAACGATTGCATAACTGTGTCAAGGGAAAATATTTCATCTAGTATTTCCTTCTTCAGTTCAGCTAGGGCAGACGCTATCACCAACTCTCCTCCTTTCTTGGTTGTCTATAGTTCCTTAGCCATTCACTCATTCTTAGATATCAGAAAGCGAACACTTGAGCTAGTGGCTTTGGCATACACCCTGGTTGCATCGGCCAAGGTTGGTGGATGTTTGCGCACATCAGACACGATCACTCGTTCCTCAAATTTCATAGGATATGTATGATCATATGGATTCGGGAGTCTATGAGACTGTAAAACTCTATGTTGAGACTCGTCAAATGAGATGTTATGCATCTCTTCTTTCGACTGATATCCGAGGAACTCAGTGCCTCCTCAGCCACTTGAGACTTGCTCATCATCTGGATGCAGTGAAGCAAGTAAGTCGACCTCTTGGTGATGAGGCATAAGGTCAATGTCTTGTTCAAATTCCCATTGCTCCATATCCATATCTAACTGTTGAAGTTCTTCTATCTCATGAGCGAAATCCTACTCCTACGATGGTTCAACCTGTTTTCTTGATGCAAACTGTTCTGATGAATCCACTACCTATACGGGCGGTATTTCATCTGTTTGCACATGTTGTGCCCCCTGCTGTACCTATTGCTGTTGTGCATCCCTCTCCTTTTTGTGTAGCTCTTGTTCCTTCCAGAGTTTCTCCTTCAGCTCATGGAACTCCTTCTCTGCTTGCTCCATTCTTCTCTTCTCCCTCTACCTTTGTGTGATTCGCTCGTCACGTTTTTGCCTCTTCGCCTCTATAGCCATAGCTTCTTTCTCTACCAATGGATCTACTCGGAACTTGCATCTTTTCTCTTCCTCCATGCAATTGATAATCGTCCTCTTGCCCTTGTCGCACACTGGTATGCTTACCTCTGCTACTACTGTTGCTGGTGTTGGTGCTCTTCAGAATGCTACTTCATGTTTCTTCGCTAACCACTCCACAACGAAGCCGACCGGTTCATTTATTTTGGAGGAGTTGTAATAGTATCTCCATGGGTCCTCCTCCACCCAATGACATGCCTCGTGGATCTAGTTGAACTGTACTCTCGTGTAGTGATCTTTCACAATGCAATGTGGGTCATACGGATTGTAACTTTGGAGGTCAAACGGATACTTTTTCATTAGCTCTGTCTCGACGTCCCCTTGCTTCAAACTATGAATCTCGTATAACCCAATCCATAATAGAAGAGCGGCCAAGGTGCCTTCTTCTTCCAATGCAATCTAGCTGTCAATCCTGCTAAGTTGTGATATGCTACTTCCTGCATGACAAGTATGTCCAAGGCAAACTTCGGTAGAACATGCAAAGGCTTCTCCGCGCTGAACATACATATGAAGGTGCCAGAGGGTGAGGCATGCCAATTAGCAATGCCTATCAATGTCTCCATTGCTTCCTTCGACATGCAGGGTGGATCCTGTATGAATATCATCTTGTAAAATGGCGTGACAAAATGATCGGACAACCGTGTGATTACTCCTCTGAAGCTGCATTCAAACAACAACTTGCAATATGTGTTCACAATAGTCTCCACCAGTGACCATGCCCACTCCAAGCCTAGGAACTCCTATCAGGCACAGATTACATCTAAGATGTAGGTGGACATGTAGATCTCTGCTTGCATACCCATGGTTGACTGTTGAGCCTTATTTACCTATTCCTTAAACTCATTAGCCAACGATGGTTTACCCTCTCTGGCTAGTTGGTCCAACATGATCACCCAACTCTGTGGGAAAGTTTCCATGCTTTCTTGGCAATACAGTCGACATGAAAATATAGCCAAGTATTGATATACATTCCATAATATCTTCATCTTATAGATCTGGTTGGGTGTCATTCTGAATCTAAATGGCTCCTTTACCCAGTTCTTCATAATGTCTCTGGAGTTGGCAATGTTTTTGGGTAAGCTGAAAGGAGTCTCCATGATAGTGATGGGCTTGGACATCTGATACATCTCATCATAATCTTGTGCCCAGAAGGTGGCAAGCTTTGTCCAGCTGACATTTCTCAAATTCATCATCTCAGGATCAGTTTGCGAGATGATCTAGTGTATCATGTCCATGTTATCGGGAAATCTAGTGTCTATGTAGAGCTACTAGTCCCACTAAGACGAGTAGCTATCTTAGAAACAAACAGATTAAACTTACTTTTGTTTTTCTTTATGAGAAGTAGATAGGAGAGGAGCAAAGAATACCAACCTCAATCTTTTGCTTGGTTCCTTGCTTGTTCCTTCTCCCCTTTGATAGATCTTTGCCGCTCTTGCCTTGAACACTCCGCTTCAAAGAGTACCTGTAAAGTCAAAGCAACATAATACCTTCAAAGTGCAGAGATCTACAATCATAAACAATATAGGACCATATATATATTGACCACACAAATGCATATATTACCAGACATACAAGGATCTGGAGGAAAACTTGAATAGCTTTATTGATATAAAGATTAGAAGAGAGGATTACAACCTATTGATCTGACCCAGCGTCATCCTCCCAACATGAAAGCCCTTCTTCACCTCATGAAAAGCTTAGATCACCCAACACTATGATGTTCCACCAAGAAACTAACAGCACTTCCTTACAAGATGAAAAATTCCAGCCTTTGGATCTCTGAGATGAGGGATCCATATATAGATGATTGTAGGGGGTGAGTTAGCTTCTAAGATTTTGATTAGTGTCTTCTCTCTGATATTTCTTGATTCCACTTGGAGATTGATGACCTCTTACTCATCCCTAGGTGAATTTAGAGAGGCAAGTGTCATAAGAGAAATTTCTGGAAGATTCCATGATCATCCACCTTGCAAACCGTCTCTGCCATTTGTCTACTCTCGTTGTTGGCACCTAATCCTTGTGATTGGGTTTATGTAAATAAATAAATTAGAAATATGAAAATTCATCAGGAGATGAACTAAACAGTCTCTCCCTCATGTATATAACAAACACCTACCTGATGGAATAATACATGAATCATTTTTTGCCTTATGGAGTTATTGCCTAGCCTAACATGGTATCAGAGCTAGCTCCTTTTTTTTTAGCCTTTATGTCTTTGTAACTCCCTAGTTTTCTCCTCTTCTCTCCATATAATTCAGTGACTGAGTGCCTGTATGCTTGTCTGACATTGCCTGCATTCTGTCTGCCATATTCCTTCACCTGCGCTCTCTCTCCATAATTTTAGCATTGTCCTTCACCAACCACAGGTGCCTCCACGTAGGAAACGACAATCGAGGTTTCCTTGAGACTATAGTCCGGAGGCTACATTGGCCTCTGCATCTTGGTCTTCTAATTTTGTCTCGGATTTCTCTCTACTGATAATATTGGCTACCAGTTTTGCTCCTTGTAAACATTGATACTCTCAATCATTTATTCCCTTGTTACCACCCACCTGCTCTGTATTCCTTGTTACGGTTTTCTCACTTAGCTGCTCTTTTTCTGTCTCTGAATTCTCATGAAATGGTCACATTGTAGTCTGCCTGTGGTTCGAATCCTTGGACAGGTTCTTTTTAGTACATTTCCGAGCTAGTTTTTTTGGAATGTAGAGGCAGCTTTTTGGTTTTGATGAGTGTTACTGCATGGGCTTTCATACTTCAATTGATGGAGCTTGAAACCCAAAATCTTGCGCGTAAGGAAACTGTTGTTTTCTGAGAGTGATTTTGAGGTTACTGAGTGGAGCGTTCTAGACATTACGGAGTGCCAGACCTTGGTTTGAGCTGTACATGCATGCTTGCTCTGAGAAGTTAGTAATACATCTACCCCAACCAATACATTCCCCAAATGAATCTTTCGGCTGCGTGTCAAGAGGGGTCCAATGTGGAATCTGAGAACTAGTAAAAAAAAAAGTGAGTTCAAGTGTGTATTGTCGCGACGGGCTTTGGGATTCATTCATGTCATTTCGAGCTGATGGTTATTGTTTGGCTGCGATATTTTTTTCTGTGGATAAACCCCATATTCATTGGGCGTTCCTTTTGAATGGTGTTAAAATTTAAACTATGACCGTATACCACTTTATATGCAAGTTAGTAAACAAACTCTGGCGATGCGTGTTAGTTTTTTTTTCACATTTCCTTTTATATTATGGACATGGCATATAATGGATTAAAATGTTATATGCGGTGAAGATTTTTATGACAGTGGTAGCGTTCCTTTCAATGGTCAAAGGCATATGAATGGCGTAGCAGAATTCTATTCCTACTCTGATTTTCGATGGTTTTGAATACACTTTCATATCAAAATCATTTTTTTTAGTAGCAGAAGCTTTTTTTTCTCCACAAAAGCAAATTTTTGTCAGCAAAAGTATTTTTCTATCAGGAGAAGTAATTTTTTTTTTACAGAATGCATTCAATCATATCCATGGTGGGAATAGTTTTTACTGGCAAGGAGAACTATCCTAAATGGTCCCGAATGATAAAACACACCCTCATTTTTAATGAGTTGTGGAAAGGAGTGTGTGTCAGAGATGGAGACAATGACCCAATATAGCCTACCTCAGACAAAGAGCTCGTCATTTGGGAAAACAAAAATAGAAAAGCTTATGCATTAATCGTAGCATCTGTAAATGAAGAGGTGAGTCGCCATATTTCGTCATATTCAACTACCTTTGAAGCCTTACAAAAGCTGAAAGAACTCTATGACTCACATTCTGCACTTGAAGTTGTTCAACTCATGATTAAACTCTTCACTCTTGAACTGCAAAATAATGATCCTCTTGCTCTTGCATCTGAAGTAAAGTCTATAATGCATGATATCAAATCCACTAGGTTGAATTGGATATTCCTCTTATTACTTTTCTCAAGGCACTTTATCCTACTTACTCCAATTATCTTGAGTCATTGCAAGCAAATGGAAATCTCAAAGATATAACCTTTGACTCTCTTGTGAAAAATTTTGCTGAAAGAGAGAAACCTTTTGGAAAGAAGACAGCCCCTGAATCTTCTGAAGAGGCTGTGTGCCTTGCTCATAAAGAAAATCATCCTGCTCAAGATTCTACAAGGAAGAGGTGGTCGAAGAGGAAGAGGAAGATATTTCAGAGGCAGGGGGGCAGACATTCTCAAGGAGAAAAGGCATATTTTCACTACATTCGCTGCAAAAGAAATGGATCACATGATGCCTCTACATGCAAGCTACCATGGGACAAAATTGAGTAGAAAAGAAACAACCAGAAAGGTAAAACTAATGATACAGACAAAGGTAAAGCACTTGAATCCGCTCACTATGTTGTGGCACAATGTAACTTTGGAGTAAACGAAGATTTATTTAATGCTTCACTTGCTTCTTGGAAAAATGATTGGTTGCTTGATTTAGGAGCAACCTGCCACATGACTCA